>CAIGRP010024964.1:0-12972 GCA_903798385.1 Fraxinus cuspidata | reverse complement strand
TTTGGAGACAAACACACAACACAAAAGAGCAAGTCACTATATACCTCAGAAAAACGATCATTTAGCTCTTAAAGTTGCATATCAATAAGAGCATAAAATATTTCTACACGAAACACAAAATACACGTCTTTGTTACCAATTCTTGTGGGTGGAAACACATGATTGCGAAGCTGACAATGACCATTTTGCACATATGCTCTTCGAATCACGTCTCAACCATTAACATCATAATTCTGTATTGGAACTCTCAATCCAGGATCGGTGAGAAGATGTGCAACATCAACGTCCCCGGCTTCTCCATCCCCAACTTCTCCAACATCAACATCAACATTATTTTTATCAATTTGTCTCGAACATTCCTTTCATCTGTATTTTGCCCATTACAAGAAAGCGAAAATTTACATTTAAAGTATCTATCCATAATTGATACAAACAAAAAATCAATCACATTATAAGTCCCTAAATTTGTTTCTTCTTCTCATATGTCATACCAATCAAATTTCAAACATATTAATTAGCAAGTTTCAATCTTCCTAAATCAATTTACATATATAAATAAAAATCTTTAATAAGAAATCCTTAAATTTCTAAATAAAAAATCCCTAAAAGCCCTAAATAGAAATCCCTAAATTTCTAGATCAAAAATCCCTAAATCAGAAAAATACTAAATTAGAAAACGCAATTAATGGCAACATTGGCGTTTGGCAAGAATGAGTAATCCATAAATGCAACTAGAGACTTTAAATAATTGAAAATTTGAAATCAAATAGGAAAGTCACACACCTTCAAGAAGATGGCAGTAGCCGGAGCTGGAAGTTAGAAAAATGACAGAGGCTGAGAGGCAGACGCACAGATGGGTGGACCGCAGACGAAGTCGCGAACTCTGAACGGTAGTGGGAGTCTAGGATACCGAAAGCTATAGACACAACCCACAGGTGTAGGAAGGCGAAATGGTAACCGCCGGCAGATGCGTGAGCAAACAGCGGAGCTTGGGTCTTGGAATGGGAAGAGAAAATGGTGGGATTATGTAACATAGGTCTGGTCGTGTTGGAAAATTGGGAGAGAGAATGAAGGGTCTGATATTTTACTTTTCCTATTTAAAATATAAAATTCAAAATCTAGGGGGTCACGTGACCACCTAGGCTACCCCTCGGTATGCCCTTGACTATGAGGATGCTAGGGGTTAGGGGATGGAAATGGGGTTAGAATTTGACTAGGGAGTGGTAGTGTGGTACTGATAAAGATAGGGAGGGTATTTGAGGAAGAGGGGGAAAAATGGAAACAATAGTGGTCGATAGTGGTGGCGATGGCATTCATAGGCTACTCCATTGGCTTCAATTTGAGTTATAGTGACGTCAATGGCTAAGTTTTAGTGGAGTCTCGTCTTTTACATTTAATGGTTTCATGGAAAGCTCCCCCTAAAATTGGAGATTTCTGCAATATGTGATATGGAGTGTACCTAATTTTTGGAAGAAAACTCGTATCACCTTATCTATATGATTTAAGATAATTATTTCCAAGGAAAATTTTCATATCTAAGAAATTAAGTATAACACATTTCAAAATTAAGAAATAAGGTTTAGAATTTCAAAAATCAAATATGAATTAAATTTTATTTATTAAGTAATTAATTAAAAAAAATGTTTTATTAATTAAATATATTAAGGATAATTCTATATTATTTGGTCACAAATTATGGTATTAATTGATCACAAATTATTTCACGACCACAGATCAAAAATTTTATAAGTGACAATTTATTCAAAGATCACAAATCAAAAAATGCATATGCCAAAATTTATTTATCACACACATTTACAAACGACATCATTCATTATTTGAGGCGCTATAAACCAAACTAACAAATTTTTTGACCGTCAAACATCACGATAGTAGGCATAAACATAATTCGTGTCCAAGAGTGTAATTAGAATCAATTGGGCCTCATAAAAATAATGGACTAGAATTGGTGGGGTGCGCCAAACCCGTGCTGTAGTGCAACGCATGGGCGACACTCGAGGGCCCGAGCAGCAAGCTGCCCATTGGACCCTCCCCCTAAAAAAATTAATTTAATATCGTGTGGGCCATTGGCCCACATATCAGATATTAAACTGATAAGAACAGATACTACACTTGATCTTAGCCAAAAGGCCGAGAAAGGTATGCTTATTCTCGTGTTGGCCCGTCCAATTTATAGCCATCAGCTGCAACTTTGCTAACTTTGACTACCGATGTGGGATGTGAAATGGAAAAACCTTTCAAGTAACTTCTTCTTCTTTCACCTTCAGAATAATAATAGTTTCCGTAACCTACAAGTTCCTCACCAAACATTATTAATAAACCCTTTATTCTGTCATTTTTTAGTGGCTTCATAATCCACACTGACAAACGAACAGTTAACATTATCAGAAAAATATACCGTTTCTTTGAAAAATAGAACTTAAAAAACTTGCTAAAAAGTCAAAGATCAAAATCAAAAGTTAATTTTGACAAAATATTTGATGGGACCCATAACTTTTCAATCATACTTTTATCAAACAAGCCATTAGTAAACTTCTTGTGTCTCTGCTATGAATATAAACATATTCTTTGTTCATTTTCTCGTTTATATTTTGCATAAATCCCGATTTGATAGACTTGTGCACAACAACGTGCTGCCTTGTTCCTCTTGGGGTCATAAAATAAATTATTATTATGTTTATGACTGTAGAGGATAAAGATAGAATCCGCAAGGATCCATATGACTGGAACTTTTGAGGTTTACAACTGTTGTCATCATTAAATGGAAATAGTGTGGGGTTTACGGAAATTTTTGTTATTTTGCGAAAGTGCATGCATCATCTGGACAGGATGTTATTTCAAGAACATGGTTAATAAAACCAAACAAGAATTTGGACAGTGCTATCAACTGTTAAAAAACAAGGGATTTGGTTCCACACCCTGCACTATAAAGCAAAATTAACATAAAGGAGAAAGGGATATGCAGCTAGAATTAGTTATTAGTTAGGGAGTTGGAGTTAGTTAGTGAATCCACGTGTCCATCTTGTATTGGTTTACATATATCTAGATCCTCAGCTGAAGTTGAATATCGGGCACTAGCATCCACTACCAGTGAATTAACATGGATCATTCAACTGCTTCATGATTTTCAGGTTTCCAGTAAAGACCCTGCATTGATATTTTGTGAGCACATTGCCTCAAATCCTATATTTCACGAGCGTACCAAACATATCGAGATCGACTGCCATTTTATATCGAGATAAGGTGAATGATGGCGTTGTCAAGCTGCTGCCAGTTCGCTCTCATCATCAGTTAGCCGACATCTTTACAAAAGCCTTACCAGCTCCTATGTTGTTTCCACTATTATTTAAGATGGGTGTTATTAATCCTCGTTCTCCATCTTGAGGGGGAGTAACAGAAAGAAGAAAGGAACCAGCTCAGCCAGCTCGCCAGCTCCATCAACAGAAGGGATATGCAATTGGAATTAGTTATTAGTTAGGGAGTTGGAGTTAATGAATCCACGTGCCCATCTTGTATTGGTTTACATAGCTGAATTAATTTTGTTAGCTTTCTTCTGTATTTATAGATCACAACATACCGTGTACAATTGATTTTTGAGCAATGCAATAAGATAATTCATTTTCTTCTTGCTTCAATTCGTAATAAAAATAAAGGGAATCCATGACATTTGTATTGCAAACTGTATCCAAACTCATGGCTAAATCCATCACTGATTCTTTATGACTCCCTATAACCTGAATGTCGAGGTAGTATGTCAAACAAGTTGGACCAAAGCTACAAAGTATGCTATGCTATTATTACAGGAAGAATTTGTAACTCCCGAGTCAAGTTGAAGAACACAATTTTGACACTCAAAGAAGCACATAAACAAAAAAATTTATAATCAAATTCAAGCCTAACAATCTTGAATCATCGAGCAGACCATAGGACTCAAAATAGTAAAAAAACTAAAAATATATTTAATAATGAGTAATTATACGACGTTTTCAAAATATGAGAATAGTCACAAAAATTATAATTACATTATTTTTGCTATATAATTTTTGCCCATCCAAAAATAGAATATATTGGCTCCACTGCCGCAATCACCGCCACGCCACGGCCGCTGTCGCGACCACCAACCTCAACCCCACAACACCCCCACCAACAAATGCTGCTGCACCACCAATGGCAGCGACACTGTGTCGCTGCGCAACACCGACGTCGCTCTCCGACACCAGATATCACCATCTTCGCTTCGCAGCGGCTCTTCTTGCGAAGCAACGGGAAAAATCACTACTCAGAAAACCTCCTCCATTCTTCCTCAAAACAAGAAAAACAAATAAAAACTAGGAAAAAATAAAAACTAGGAAAACCATCAATCTTCCTCCACCACTACCCTCATGTTTTCTGGTTTCCCCATCTAGGTTTGTTTGATTAAGGCTTCAGATTCCAATTTTTAATAAGCAATCTGACTGATCTGAAAGAGCCACAGCGTCGACGAGGGGCTAATGGAGCCATAATGGTGGTCTTATGCCGTTATGCGTTGCGATGGGGACGACGGTCAATTGTGGTTGTTTTTTTGTGAAAGAGGGGTGGTGGGGGTGTAGTGGATGGAATGAATTATTAGTAATATATTTATTTAATACATATTAATTACTCAATTATAATCTGAATTTTGAAATATGATTTATGAAATGTAAATTTTAAAAACAGGCGTGTATGTGATATACATTTTTTCCAAACCAAAAACTTGAAGTCGTCTTGATCCAGCTAGCCCAGGACAGCCCAAACCCAGTATCATCTATTCCTAACATTTTCTTAGCCAACCAATCAACTTTAACCCTCAAATTGTTACCAATTAATTTCAATAAAAATTAATAATAAATAAATAATCATAATAACACAGCCCACAATGCAATAATAATAATAACAACAACAACACAACCCACAATGCTTGAGTTATTTGAATTTTTTCTTCTTTTTTTCCTTATTAAATGTATGTTTGATGGATATTATTGAGGAAATAATGTATTTTAAATAGTGATATGATGAGAAATGTGATTATTAAGTAAGAAAAAGTTATTGATATAATAGAAAATATTATTTTATTAAAAAATGTGGTTGAAAATGAGTTTTAAAAATATATACTTTTAGAGAATGTGTGTCAAACATAACTTAAACTAAGCTCATTACATTCTCTGAAATGATGTAGAATGTCCTAATGTGTAAACCGTAAGTGAATAATGTCAAAATTGTTCTCAAAAAATGTTTTCAACAGATAACAGGTCCACTCGTGCATGCACAAGCTAGATCCAACACGTAAAGGCGAATCAACGATCTAGATCACTCTGAAATTGAACGTGGGAGCAGCTAGATCCAATACGTTTCCGTTCAAACTCCGACGAGATATTCGGGATACGATTGTGTAATAATAATCAACCGTCAAGAACTAGACTTGAAATTGCTATGAACCAATGATAGGATAAAATATATCGTTGTAAATGTTTAAAGTTGCATTAGTCCTCAATTGTTACATGGTGGGGGNGCCATGGCATCAAGTCCTAGCCATCCAGTTGACCTTCATAACTTTTCAAAACATTTAATGTTCTTAAATTGACAGGACACAAATACTCTTCTTACAAAGGTCACATCAATCATTCAAAGAAGATCTTCATCATGAGTTCAATCTTTGCACGTGGGCCGTCAGGAGCTAGAGAGCCTCGAATCTGGGAAAGGCCTCGGATTAACATGGGCCTTGGATATGGGGAGGCCTCGAAATTACATGGGACTCGGATTAACATGGTCCTTGGATCTGGGAGAGGCCTTGGATTAACATGGGCCTCCGATCTGGGGAGGCCTTGGATGAACATGGGCCTCAAATCTGGGGGAGGCCTTGGATTAACATGGGCCTCGGATTAACCATATACCTGCACTTTATATTTTTTAGCCGAAGGAGGGAGGGCAGAATTGTCGAGGCTCCTTTTCATGCCTCAATACATAACCTCTCTTATGACGTTCAGATTCGTCATGGGAGGCTTGTGTTGTCCGCTACGGAAAGCCAATAAGGTAATCCTTTCTGGGATCTGATCGTCTTCTCCGAGATGCCCACGCTTCCCCACATGGTGGATGGTTCATCCATATAGAGGCTTCTCCCATTACGTTCATCCTCGTCATAGGAGGTTTGTGATGTCCACTTCTGAGAGCCAATGAGGTAATCCCATTTGGTATCTGATCCACTTCTCCGAGGCGCCTACACTTCCCCCACATAGTGGATTGTTCATCCATGTAGAGGCTTCTCCCATGAAGTTCGGCCTTGTCATAGGAGGCTTGTGATGTCCACCTCGGAGAGCCAATGAGGTAAATCCCGAAATACCCCATAAAATACATATTACGGGTACAAAGTTCTCAAACCAAAATCCTGCATTGAATGTATACCACGTGAATGACTACAATGGATCCCAAAGTCTCACCCCCCGTGATGATCCGTGTCTATCTCACATATATTAGAATACTCAAAAAAGTAAAAAGGGGCAACTATATACAGGAGATCAAAGGATTGGCTAACAATTCCGCCTTTGATGTAGCACAAATAAACAAATTCAATTTCTATAGGATAAACACCAAATTCTATTTTTTGTGGGATTGTACAATTCAATTCCTATTGTATGTAGGACAATACAAAGTCACAGCATGACCAATCTGTGCCTTGAATTTGGCCAAATGAATGATCCAAAACCTTCAAATAAGCATCTCCACCATATTAAACTTCCCAACATTTCCTACAAAGTGAATCTTACAATGTCTCCTCCAGCACTTCATGTCAATTTTCTCATCTTTGTATTTTATCCCCAAGCCTCCACCTTGCACTGATACCACTTGTTATTCTGAAGCTACAAAGTGGATTTTAGGCAAAGCATATAAAAGCGAACAGACACGAGTAATTTGCATGATTTGGCAATTGGCCTACATCCACACTCCACGAGGAGGCGAGCACAATTTCACTAAATTATAGGGAAGAATATGAAAGTGTAGCATATATTTAGTTCCAAAGGATACAAACAACTCAAACCAAAAAACCCGCATAGACCTAAAAAAAAAAAGAAAAAAAAAAGGAAAAACATCCGCAATGTAAGCATAACAAGTCAGCTATAAATGATCCCCAAGTCTCACTCTACAAGATAGTCCATGACCATCTGAGAAACTGGAATACTCAAAATTACAAAAAGGGCATCTATAAAACAAGAGAACAAAAGGATAAGCTAGCTATCCCTCTTTCACTACAGGATAGTGATTGTGAACAAACAATTTTCATCTTCAGTTGGGAAAACGGCGAAGTCAAAGCTCAGAAACATAATAAAGAATCAAACTTCTCCTTTAACTGTAAACAAGAAAGCGGAAGAAGTATCTCCTAATGGAGATCTTAAGGAAAGAAAACAAGTGGATAAACAACTTTGCAGCATTTGGAAATACTGGAAGCGTAGCATCAAAGAATTCTAGTAAAGTAGCTGCTAGCAGGCAGTATCCACATAAACTCGAAGGAGTAGAAACATGTAAAGATGCAAGAGGAGAAAATGATGTTGATGCTAATGACAAGGGTGACGAAAGTACTCTTGACTCATCCAAAGAAATGTACAATCATGTTGACACCAATCATGATCACCATTTAAAACAAATACAATAAAGTGAATCACGAATCCTGTACAATGGAGGCACAACATTCTAAAGCAATGAATCTAGGCTCGGCATTTACAATGATGAGTCCCTGGAATGGGAAATGCCATCAATGTGAACCTGCACATGGCAGGAGGTCTGCGTCGCTTAATTCCAAACTGTTGGTAAAGGGAATGTTTGCGGCAGTATGGACATCGGAGCACAATTTTTGTGATTGCAAATGGCTTTAATGGCTTTTAAGTAGTGGTAACGTTGTTGCAAGTCTGTGACTGTGTTGTTTGAGAGGTCGATTTTGTGACTACCAAACAAAACAAATCAACAGGAAATAATTTCTTTTTGCTCTAACAATTGAAGAAGTATTGTTAGATGAACAATAGACATGAATAGTTTCATTAAAAGAACGCAAGTTGTGGCTTGTGACTAATAAGATTTGGTCAGAGGAACGATCTGATGCTTATTGATGCAGATCTGGCAGACCAGGAAAAAAAATAAAAGACAAGGGAGAAAGAGTTCAGGAAAGAGAAGAATCTGGATCAGAAATTCAATAGGAATAATTAATCAATTCAATAATCTATCTAAATTGAGCCCTAGTTTACCTTTTGATAGTGTAAAAAACTTAAAATGTATGGGAACTTCCAATATGTCACAAAGTATCTAATATCAAAATTTTAGTTAAATCATACCTAGTCTAATCAAACTCTATTTTATTCCCATTTATACTAGTCCTCATCAACATCCCAACTTCAAATATTATCTTAAAGACGAAGAATTTGCGCACAAGGATACAAGTCCGCATAAGAGGCAGCAGAACGGTATATCCACCCTCTACCAACTCTGAATTAGGCCCACAAATTTATTAGATGTGGAGAATCCATGGTTATAGAAAAGAAAAGAAACCTGCAGAGAAGGATAAAATAAATGCTGCTCCACTGATCATTCAGGTTTTCATAAATTCAACATTGTGTTCACAACATTATGGAATTCATTCCTAACTTAATCACACATATACATTGCCACTGTTTGTATGTGGAACCCCAGCAGTAACCTCATACAAGAAAAGTAGCATTAAAACTTTCAAAACAATAAAAAAAAAAATGTCTTGAAGCAGCCAAATATTGTGATACTGATATTATTCTCATCAACTGGGTGGCACAATTGAACGCTTTGAACTACAGAAGAGATGATGGACATATTATTGAACATAAAGAATTATTCATGCAAAGAAAAGAAAAAAAAGTAAAACTGTCAAAATAAACATTATATTCAGCAAACCAGAAATCTCTGCTCAAACTTCGATGTCTAACACAATTAGACGTGATTGAACTTAAGATTAATTGTGCAAAGTACATATGTAAAATTGTCAAGACAAACATTATCTTCAACACACCAGATATCTCTATTTTAAGCTTCAACGGCTAACTGAACAAGAAACCTTCCTACCAGATCTAATACTTATGTGTGCATGCTAGACATGCTTGGCACTAAGAACTTGGAAATTCATAACCACAAATAAACCAGAAAACTAACTTAGAAACAAACACAGATAAAAGATACCCAAACTACCGAGTTACACCATCTGAAATAACAGGTTAGACTGCTAGAGTTGGCCTCTACTCCAGTCCTTGGAAAAATCAATAATGATAATTGGTTGAATTACGCCTATCATCATAGCGTCCTGCTCTAGCGTGACTAATACTATCTGACGCTGCCCCAAATACTCTTCGTCTGTAATCATTATTGGTGCTGTCATAGTGTGACCTATATCCATTAGGTTGGTGTACAGATACACCAGATCGAACTGGCAATGAATAGAAAAGAACGTTGTCAAAAAGATAGGAACGGATTTAAAAGAAAGGGTGAAATAACAAAGGTAAATCCAAATAAGAGTTGCATAATAGAGAAGAAAGAAAATGGCTCCACAAAAAAACATTCATCACCTTGTGCATAATTTATCTGGTGCTCTGAAGACCGGCACGATGTTGATAACCTTGCAGATTGTGGAGAAAATTCCACATTGTTATATGGTTCAGGATAAGGCCTCGATTTAGGAGAAGAATAAACCACAGGTAGGGTTGAGATGGACAAATTTGCTGAGGGCTTGTCTTGCCCAGAAATCTGTTTTCCAAAATTGATTTCATCACTATTTACTAAAAAAATGATGAACAAAGCTCCTATATAGTTTTTCACTCCTCAACAAGAGATCAAGCAGCCAGCCCACAACCATCCGCAGATGAACACCAAGAAAATACCTGCTATCACTTACAAGCAAAAGCCAATGGATATTCACAAGTCCATCAATGCTCCATAGGATCCCTGATGGGAACTGGATAGGGGCTGACTTAATTGATAACCCATTGAGGAGTAAAAATTTAAGCTAGAATAAAGCAGCATTAAAAATTAACGAGCAGCATATATCAATTTGTACCAAGACAGAAGAGTGTCAAATCCAAATAGAACAAATAACTCCAGCCAATATTTGAAGAATCCAACTGAAAAAGGTGAATCAACACCATCAATAAATTGAGCTATTTTAGGATTTTCGCTTACCGCAAATTTCAATGTCCGATTGTACAGTGTAACAAGTCCAGTGAAAAGCTTGACAGCATACTCAGCTATCTCCTCTGACTCATATTGTGCAAAGGCGTAACCTTTTGGCTTATCAGTTTCCTTATCACGAGGAATATACAAGTCCACAACACGCCCAGCTTGAATCAGAATATCATACAATACCCTCTCGCTCACTCTCTCATCCAAATTGCCTGTATAAAAAAGCATATCAAACCAAAGTCGAGAATACAGTCCTCTCAATGAATTAAGCACTGGAAGAGTAACAAGCAACATTCTGATAATTTCACCACTGCAAGCAAACAGCAAAGGATCTGAAGGTGCAAAGCTTATGACAGGGAATTGAAATATTCTATGAAGATCAGACTAAAGATAAGAGTTTGATTTTTCATCTTTTGATTAGCTTTAATATATTTGAATTTCAATTATACCAGCGTTATTAAACATATAAAAACTGAATCTATTTTTATTGTATTCAGATTATTCATGATTGAATATCGATTTAATGAAATCTTCCTCCCCAGATTCTATTCTTCTTCCCTATACTTGAATATTCTTCTCCATTTCTTTCATATTCTCTCTCTTTCTTCTCTTCTTCACTCTGCTTTTATCTTATTTGAGTTCTGCATCAGCATATTGTTTTCAGCAATGCTTCTTTTCCCCCAAACACAATCATCATTTTTCATTTTTAAAATACAAAAAAAAAAAAAAAATGATCAACTTTATTGTACCCGTCATATATAATGGTAACAAGCACTCGAGTTTGATATCTATTTTAAAACATAAAGACATTTCCCTGCGTGCTTCAAAAGAGAGATGTACAGTAACATTACAATGAAAAACTCGGAAAGTTCCACGCTTAAAAGGATATACAGATTGTACAACTCGCAAATCATTACATAAAACCCGTAAGTGCTTCGTGTCTCAATAGATTAAAACAGAGGATAATATGAACGACAATTAGGGATCAATACGCCAAAATGGGAATTGACTAATATAATGAGAAAATATTGAAATCCAAATGACGGAAGCCAAATAAAATGCTCAAATTAAACAAAAAATTGAGATAAACTTACCGACGTAAACAGAGGACTTAGGATTTTCAGCCATTAGTGAGAAAAAAATCTTTCTGGTTTCTGGAGACTTCGATGTGATGGTTTGCAAGTGCTCTATATGGTATTTATACTGTTTACTTTTTCCTAATCCTAGTCGAAGGATAAGGTCGGGAATTGGAAGGTTTATAATCATCACCAACTTATAGCCGGTTTGATATAAATTAAAATCAGATTTTAATATAAGTAAAAGTCAAACAAATAATATTAACCACATTTTTCGTGAGTCCCACAGTTTTTCAACCACACATTTCAAAAACTTATATCACAATCTACTAAAAATCTAATTTTAATCTCCACCAAACACCCTCTAAATGTATCAATTAAAATAAGGTTTGAATTCGTATATTCAAACTTTCAAAAACACAAGTATGCATCTAATAATTGCCCAACTAAGATACTAATCTGATTTTAATCAAGTCAAAGTCAAACAATCAATATTAACCACGTCTTTTATGGGTCCCACAACTTTTCAACCACACATTTCAAAAACTTCTATCAAAATCTACTAAAAATCTAATTTTAATTTTCATCAAACACCCTCTTAGAATCGTATGATTGAGTGTTTTGTGAATGTGAATTGTATTTTTGCAATCCTAAAAATTAATATAATTGTATCTCTAATCATTCTCTACAAATATAAAGCTTTAGTTTTCATAATAATACTGACAAGTCTATTGACTTTTATTTTCCCTTCTCCTTTTATCTCTTTTCACAACATGTTATTAGCGCGGAACCTTAATTTTTCAAAGTTTAGTAAAAATAATAATTTTTTTAAAGTATAATCATCTATACCAAAATTAATTTAATAACATGTAATTTTTTTAAGTATAATAATGTGTACCAAAATTAATTTACTAACACAGGAATTTTTTATATATGTTCATATGCAATTACATGTATAGGGTGTGTTTGACTCACATTATTTTGGAAAAATATATTTTGAAATAGTAGATTGATGGAGAATGTGTGGTTGAAAAAAAAAAGAAAAATTATTGATGTGGTGGAAAATATTATTTTATTGAAAAATATGTGGATAAAAATGAATAAAAAAATAAAAATGAAAATTTTAATGAAACTCAAACGGGGGATAATGAGTTTCTTGTACCCCGGCCACTGCAATGAATTTGTGTCTGTCAATCTGTGTGCATAATACATATGCTTTCAAATTCATTTTTCTATTTGCCACCGCAATCATTAACTGTACTGCTTCTAATTCATGTTAATTTATGATTTCTTTATACCCAATTTGTTGAAAAGCAAGTTTTTTGTATATGGATTAAACCATGAAATCTGTGAATTGATTTTTGAAATACACGTAATCCATCTTTATTAAATTTTTTTTCCCTCTTTTTTTCTCCACTCAATTAATTCAAGTCAATATCTAATGTGTATTTATAAATTAATTTATGTTAGCATTGTGATGTGCAATTGAATGTTTTATCATCATCATTACATATATTTATATATATAACAAAATAAAATATCAATTATTGATTTTGTTCTTAATTGTTGTTGCTCCCCAAAAAGCACAACTCTATAAATTATACATGACTCATGTTCGTGCAAAACCCGCAAGCGTACGGGATAGTTGACAAGTAATATAATTGATGAGTTAAGA
>CAIGRP010024954.1:0-25648 GCA_903798385.1 Fraxinus cuspidata | reverse complement strand
TCTCAGTATCGAGAATGATACCAAAAATCTGTATCTGTATATAAACACTTTTGGCGGATGGATAATTTATAGAGTAGCTATTTACGATATGCAATTTGAGCGACCAAATGTCCATACATTGTGAATGGGATTATCTAAAAAAATATGTTGTGAATATAACCACCCTATAAATATTCCTGTGTGCTAAGAGCACTATTATTTCTCAATGCATAAATCAAAATCCACTTATAATAATAATAAAACCTTATTATAATCTATTCTTAACCAATAGCCCTACATTGGATTACTTTATCTTGAGTTATTTCATGCAATTAATATAATATAATATAATATAATATAATATAATATAATATAATAGGAGTTGATTGGATTAATTTAATTCCCATAGCCAAACGCTCCCAAAATGTACAGATACACGTGTTGACCCCAAAAAATGAACCAACAGAATTCCTATCACGTGGACATCACCTGTACACTGTAACACCCCGTTAGGAGGCAAAAGCCGCCGATCTAAAAAAGGTCAGGCTACCGTTTGCACTCGACGGTCAAGTTAACGGCCGGGCAAAAGAAAAAGAGAGTGCAAGAGAAGGAAGGGGGATTTAGATATGGTTGGAGAACATATCTTAATTATGAAATGAATCACATATATATAGAAAATGTAAATGGACATGTGAGCCAATGGGTCGGACCCAAGTTTAGGCCAAAAATATCCGACTTGATTAAATGGGTCAACTGTAACTAAATAGTCGATACCACATAATATATGGGTGTAACAATAGTCCCCTAAGTGTGAGTCGTACAATCATGTGCGGGTCGAACTTTAAAGTATAAATAATCAAGTCGGCCAATGTGGGATCCTCTTCGTCAAGCGTATGCTGCGTAATTTATAGGTATTACAATAGACCCCCAAGTCTGAATCGTACATTCACGTGCTGGTCGGATTTCGAAATACAACCTGTCAGTAGGTGAGGTCTTACAAATTGCCTTAAAATATAAGTAGTTTCGATAAGTGAGGACTTACGATCTGCCTCGAAAATATGCTTCGGTCCCAAATAAGAGAGGACTTACGAATTGTCTCGAGAATATAAACCGCTCCACTAAGTGAGGACTTACGAACTGCTTCAGAAAATGTGTGCGAGCCAGAATAAGCGAGGACTTACGAATTGTATCAAAAGGAAGATACTGCATATAATTTGTTGAAATTTTGACAGCATCTCCTCTGTAATATGGACTAAACCAATCATGTAATACAATACACTGAATCCACTGCACATATACCAAATCTAATTTGGGGTCCATTTTCCCCTCAAACTACTTCTGACAATAAAGTGAATAATGACATCAAATTTCTTCAAGATATAATATGCAAAGAGTCTATCATGTCCTGTATGCTTGCACAAATTAATGTAATAGTAGTACTATAATGAAGCAAATGTTGATAATATAGATAACGTGACATACGTACTGACATTAGTGAAAATAGTGCCATGACATGTTAGCAATGATATGGCATGCGTACTTTGTAGTAATAAAATAATGCATATGCTAGCAGTAATAATGTAATGATACAAAGATACTAGTATCACAATAGTGCCCCCAAGTTTGTGTCGAATATTAATATGCTGGTCGGACTTGAAATATAAGCCTCTGTGATGAAGCTGATATAGAAATGAGACTAAATATATAAGTAGCTATGATAAGCTGATGCAGAGGTGATGCTCTGAATGTGTAAGTAGCAGAGGCGATGCTCGAATCCTAAGTAGAAGAGGCGATGCTCTGAATCTGTAATTAGCTATAATAAGCTGACATCCTTACATGGAGTGGCGCATACATGTCAAAGGCTTCCTCCATCGTGTTTGATCCAGCCAAGAAAGGCTTCTTCTTTGTAGGTATTAAGGTGGGTCCACACCTCTCCTTATGAAGCGGTAAATAATATGAACTCTCTGAAGATTAGTGGATGTAACATAGCTGAAGCAGAAACAAAGCTCTAAAAGATAGGTAGCTGTAATACAGTCAATATTGAGGTGCTAAGGCATGATGAACTCTTTGAAGATAAATGCAGTTGTAATGTAACATTTCATAAGGTGAGGCATCTCGCAGAGCGATGAATGACTATCGAGCTAGTGGCTCGTCTTGAACTTTCGATGTCTTATATGCCTGCTTTGAATAGAAGAGGTCTTACAATTTGGCTCAACAATAGTGAGAGACGAGGAATAAACACCTCGCGAAGTCAGTAAATTTATTTATAAATTATTAATAAATTTTATAATAAGTACAAAATGGAGCACTTATTTTAAACAATTTTAAAGTATGTACGATACCAAATTCTTTAATCATGTTGGGTGCTAATTCATTTTATGGAATAATTAATAATTAATAATGAATTGTATTAAAGTGATTGCTCATTGGTCATTTCAATGTTAAACTCTATGCTCGGATCCAAACCAAATGAAAGATGCATACTAATTCACAGAGTAGAGTTTAAGATCCGAACTTAATGAAAGATGCATCCCAACGAGGCCTAAATTATAGAGAAGAGAGAAAAAAAAACTATTGCACC
This sequence comes from Fraxinus cuspidata, assembly GCA_903798385.1. NCBI lineage: Eukaryota > Viridiplantae > Streptophyta > Magnoliopsida > Lamiales > Oleaceae > Fraxinus > Fraxinus cuspidata. The sequence goes on along the minus strand of CAIGRP010024954.1, from coordinate 23,088 downwards.
AGTTTTATTAGAGGCGAACCCGCTTCGATTTGGACAATTTTTGAACTATTTTCAAACAAAACCATTTGAAAACGACTTCGAAAAATTCCAAACAAAACCTAGCATTTTTACAGTTGAGATCGATTTCAAATCACGATTTTAACGACAAAAATAACATTTTTCAAACAAAAGAAATAATAAATATATTGATTTGAAATCTCAGTATCACTCTTAAATTGAAATGTTTTAAACATAAACTTACAATATCAATACAAGTAGAAATGTCAAACGAGTCGAGCAGCTCGTCGGCTTGGCCCGTAAAAAACCGACTTGTGGACGAGTGGCTTGTGAGGTGAGCTCACGAGCCTGCCCGACCGTTTTAGTCATTGTATAATTTCAGTGATCGTTTGCAATGATAATTGAACTTATAAAAGTGATCGTTTTGGCCACTTTATTTTATTTTTTCCTTCTTTTTTTACTCTATAAATACTTCTAACCATTTTCAAATTTTTTCACACACCAACAAATCTCACTCTCGTCCATATTCTACAGTCTATTACATTCATTTCTACCTTTAATATCAATTACCATACTACAAATTTACAATTACATTCTTATACATAAATTTCTTTTGAATTGTTTATTTCTTTCCATACTCTTTATTTACTTACTTAGTTACTTACGAGTTACTATACAGTCTATACTATACAAATTACAATACATATTGAAATAACGAGGTTCGACCCAAACTACACCTAGATGATGATGAATATGTGATTATATGGAATTAAAACTTAATAATTAATTAGCAACAAGTCACTATTAATTATATCTAGATGGTTAATCATACAGTTCAATTTTTTCTTATGTTGAAATACCACAGTTATAAAAGCAATAAACAAGCACAAGAGATGATCACTGAGAAACCCCAACTGGTAAAAACTCTAGGCACTTTGCTAGTCAGAAATCCACTATAAACGAATTATGAATTTGCAGTCTGTCAAACACGACTACTACTAGTACTTTCTAACCTCGTGACTGTAATTTTCACAACTCTCCTGAATTGTGCGCTTTAGCAACAACTCCTAGTTGCAGTTTTCAAAACCCTCTTGGATCGCGCGCTCCTGCATCAATTCTTGGTTTTATGAATTCGTCTATCTCCTATGGCTCAACAAAGAACTTCGCGTTCTTCAACAATTGGAACTTCAGTCACCTTCCCTTGATCTTTAGAACTTTGACAGATATATGGGAAGTAGCATTTTGATATATGGATTGTGAATTTGATGTTTTCACTGCCAAGAACAAGTAACAACACGATGGTTGAAAGCTTATTTGATGAAGAGGATATGAAGAATATGTGTTTTCACAATGACCAACCTTAGAATTTACGTTCAGAGGCGTTTGGTATTTATAGTTTAGGTTTTAGGGTTGAATGGGTAGGACAAAAAGCCTTAAAAACGCGAAATAAAATTTTTTCGGGAAACCCTGTTACTCGAGCGAAAGCTGGGCGACAAGCGAGTGACAGTGTGTCGCTCGAGCGAAGTCCTATGACTGGCGGGAAACAATGTTTCTATTTCTGCCACTCAAGGCAAGTCATGGCGACAGTCTAGCGAAATTTCGGCGCCATTTTTCCTTTTTCTTCATTCTCGAACCATAGACCTAATGTAGCTCAATTTATACTATTTTCAACTTACTCTTTGACTTTTACAACATATTAAATTTAATACCTTTTGTTCACAAACTTGCCAATTACATTAAAAACCTAAAAATCTACCCATTTACCATTCTGTGAAAAAACTACAATATAAAATTAAAGTAGTGAAACAAAATAGACTCAAACCACCTACTACTATCAAATCAATTGTCTTGACCGAACTGTACTCTTTCCTTTTTCTTTGTAAACCTATTTCCTGAAACAAACAACCCAATACCCAGTGTAAAACGTATGTGAAACAGTACTAAGTGTAATGTACTAAGTGTAAAAACAATTCAAGTAGTTAATCCAATAATCCAAGCAGTTATAACTCATAATGCATCATTTCAATTTCATACCATAAGCTAAATTAAGACGTAATATCAATGCAACACAACATACCAAAATGAAACATTGATACTATAAAACATCAAAACTTAATCTAGTAATACTGAAATTATCATCGAATCAAAAGTTTTAGATACATCATGTCAAGTCAAAATTATTATATACATCCAAATTCTACTCCATCTCCATAATTAAAAATACTACTACTACTCCCCCTTTTTTGTTACAAAATGCTAAAGGGCAATCTAGCAACTATGCTGCATCACCTTGCATCATCAGAATCAGTCCTCTCATCAGAAGCTACACCATCATCCCAATGGCGACGAATCCATCGCAGCCGTCGCTGAAAATATCTAACATCACCATGAAGCGTAGTAAACTCGGTACTGTGTCGATCAATGGTAGCTCTCAACTGTGTAATCTCTGCCATCATTTGATCCCATGCTCGATCATCTGCCCCATAAGTACAACAAATGAGTCAATAGAAGCAAATATAGATGGTGGAATAGACTCAATAGGTAGAGGACCTAAAGTGGATATCGAGGAGATGTCAGCAAAATGAGGACAAGAAGAAGAAGGAGGAAAATCGGAGGGATCAATAGAAATAAGGTCATCAATAGGATCAACCAGTACAGTCGGGTCAAATGGCTGAGCAGGCTCAGAAGAAGCACGTGACCTACTCTGAGAGATAGTGGTATGGCCAATTGGCCGGGAAATCCCTTCTAGAAACCCCCTCAGGAAAACTAACACTAAGTGTAGTGATAAGACGATAAATAAGACAGACATAAAGAAGCCCCCACCTTGGTCCCCGTGACATGAAAAGCACGCAAGATCTGCTGGCATTTAAACGTGGGTAGATTTTTAGAATCTCCGTGTAATAAGGCGTAAATAAATTGGTCCTTCTCCATGTGCAATGAAGAAGTATGTGACACAGGCCATAGATTCGTGCACACAATGCGCAACAGAATCTGCCGATCAATTAGTAAAGATCCAGTGCGCATCGCACCTGGACAACCCCTAACAGTGTGTTAAACACTGTAGAACGGACAATATACCTACTGGAAGTGTGTCAACAGAAAGATATGGAAACAAGGGGTGAATGACTCTAGGAATATGCAGTAGACTTGATATGACATCGGGTGTGATCTTAACCGTCCTACCCCGAAGAAAAATCCTAAAGGTCGATCCGCTAATGTCATGAATGTTAGCTTAAAATTCCTGAACAAGAAGATTAGGAGGAGGCATCAACTCAACCAACAATGGATCACAGCCCCGGGATGTGAAAATAACAGCGAGGTAGGGTGACAGGCGAGACATAATGACCTCGCGCTCAAATAAAATGGGTCTCAAGGACAATTGCGACCCAAAAGTATCTTGGTAATCGTAGAGATAAACCTAGACCTATTGTATGATGTGGAGGTACCAGGTGTCGGAGCAGCAGTACGAGCCTTTTTAGGTGGCATCTGAAAAGTGTAAACCCGACATATCAATACCTCCTGAGCAAAAAAGCATGATATGCATGAGATCCATGGATGCACGAAAAATGAGGCAAACAGTACATATGCGACGTACCCTAGCATGAATGCACATAAAGATGCAGTGATGCCTGGACGTAGGTGACGTGATGACATGACCTGTGCCGTGATGGCATGCCGTAGTGACGTGACGTCACCTCGCGGTGTTGATACCAACTGCAATATAAACAACATCAACACAACCAAACTAACAACTTGAACGTGATCAAATATGGTAACGAGGATCGACCAAAAGACACTAAACATAAATAACAGCAAAAAAATGTTGTCGAGGAGGTAGCGTGAGTGTGTAACCCTATGAGTCCCATAGTATCAACCAAAACCCCACAAACAAATCCAAACACAAACCACCAATAAATCTAACTATTCTCCATCAAACTTTAATCCTCAATCAACAAAACACTCAAACAATTGAACCAAAATCGCTCCATGTGTGCTCAAACCATGCAAAAATGATAGAAAATCACCCAAATGAGGAAATGTAAGAATGTAATATATGTAATTCATCCAAATACGAAGTGCAACTTATGAAACTAAAGTAAAGAATCAAAAACCCCAAAGAAAATGTGAAAAATAAATAAAAAACAGAGGTTTTCAAAAATGTACCTTGAAAAATCTGAGAAAAAATAGAGGAAATGTAAAAAGATGGACCAAAAATTGAAGGAATGTAATAATTAAAGCAAGAATATCAAAAGCACCAAAAAAATGCGAAAATTAGAAAAAATAAGGGTTTTTTTAGCAATACCTTGAAATTTCGTGGAAATTGGATGGGAAAGTGTGCAAATCTATCCAATGATGGATGCTATATGTCCAATTCTTGATTAAATGTACGAATTTGATATGGGTAGTAATGAGTGAAAATGAAAAATTGAGAGGGAAATGAGAAAATTCCGGAAAGAAATGGGAAAAAGAACGTTATAATAAAAAAAATGCGGGCTTTCTCTCGAGTGATAGGCGAGCGATAAGCAGTGAGACAACCTCTGCTTCTATCGCTCGAGCGTCGCTCAGCGATAAGCTGGTGACAAACTTTTGACAAATTAGCACTAAATTTTTAAAATTACCAAACATAGCATCTTTTTTAAAATTAAGTCTCCTATATACAGATGAATTCATAAAAGCATGTGTTCACAAGTAATGCATTATCAATAAAGATTTTCCACTTACTCAATCAAGTTCGAATAAGGTGTATAAGTAACTTATGTGTGTTAAGTGCCACTATTTTTTCATGAACATGACTTCAAATCTTAAATTTGTAAGAAATGACATGCGAACAGTACTATTAAATAAGTATTTTCCCTTATTAATGAAAGTCAAACCCATAAGATTATTATGACCTATGAATGAGTTCAATTATATGTATATTTTTCTTTTCTCCCCTTGAATTTGAGTATATTATTTTTTATGTCATTTTTCTCAAATATTGCATCTTATGTGGAGATTCTTGTCCATTAAATGACTAAAATGACCACTGTGACGAGTTTTATGTCACTTAACCCAAGTCAGTTGACCATAGGTACCAGGCTATGAAAAAATCACTCGGACTTAATTACTCGAGTAAAATATGCTTTCAAAAAAGAGTATAAGATGAACCAACCCTTTATTTATTTATTTTATTTTAGGGGGACTATATATGAGCTTAGGTCATTTAAATGAAGGTCAATTCACATTCAATGTTACCTTACCAACACATGGCGAAAATCCCAAATCTCACACATGCGGTCCAGACCCACTCACAAGATCACAGTATGTGCTGTGCAGATGGTACATGATGAAACATATACTCTATACTCCACATTAAACTTAGCCAAGGAATGGAAATAACAGTATAGATCGAATGAATGCATACTTTATTCCAAATACATTATTTAAGAGCACCGCCAAATGTCTAGTAGTACAGAAACATAAATAAATTAAATATTTTTTTAGAAAACTAAAGAATCAAAAACGTTTAAAGAGAAAAAAAAATACAAAACAAAATAAAAACAAATCACAAATAAGTGAGATATATGCGAGAATGAATGGACTCAATGAACTGCACATGCATGTACCTAAGTATCTAATCAAAGAGATACATGGATGCTCTTATCTTTAAGAGCATTATCTGTCTCACGACCTTTCAGGTCACTCTTCTTAGCCCAAACCTTCTTAGTAGTAAAAGTGATTCTAGTTAGTTGAGTCATCATCTCAGTTAAGTGGCTAACCTGATTGGCGAGGAAGTTAACCTTGCTAGAGAAATCCTGACTTTTACTTCTAGTCACGAGTTTACGACACCTAGGTCTTGTGTGTCCCAGTGCGCCACAATGGTGACAGGTGGAAATGAACCTTGGTTCAAACCTGCTCGGAGTTTGTTGCGATATATAGGACGATTGACCTTACTTTGTCTAGTAGGTCTCAATCCTAAAACATTCTTGCTCTTGGGTTTAGGATTAACTGTATTTCGAGCTTTGTTGGTGGCTAAGACAAATGTGGGCTTGGATGTACTAGCAGTAGTATTACCATTTTGAATGTAACCCAGACCATGCCATTTCCAGCATGCTTTTTCATCCCTAAAAGATTATCGAGTTTCTACATAGCACTCATAAAAGAATGAAGTTGTGTGTTAGATTTTCAAGATCACTTATTAAGGATTTAACTTTGGCTTTTAAGTTCTTATTAACAAACTTCAACTCACTCAGATTTTTTGTAGAGTCCTGAAGGTCCCTTTTTTAGTACAGCTTTATTGACCTTTTTTTATTTTAAAACTCTCCTTAAATAACTCTCAATAAGACTCATGAATATCGATTTTGTCCTCAGAATCATCCTCAGATTTCCCACTACGTTCTTCATTCTCAACTTTTTCACTTTCCTTATCAGATTCAATCTTAGCTATAAATGTAAAGGTCATAAAATTTTGTTCATGACCACCAGAGGTATCACTCTGAACATTCGAATATGACTCATCATCACTCAAGGTCCCTGCTGATGCCTTACGCCTTCCTTTATTCAAGTTATTCTTCAAGTTGGGACATTCATTCCTATAGTGACCAAAATTCTGACATTCGTGACATCTAACGAACTGGGTTTTCTTATTAGAAGTCATAGAGTTATTCTTCTCACGCTTATCGTTCAAGAATTTACTAGGGACATCATTTTTCCGCTCTTGAGGTTTTCTCATATTCCTCATAATCAGTTGACTGACTCTCTTCTTCCCTAATATTGTTCATGGCCATGGATTTAACCTTTTTCGATTGAGAAATGGTGAGTTCATAGGTTTGAAGGGATCCTATGAGTTATTCTATCTTAACTGCATCTAGGTCCTTACTTTCTTCAATCGTGGTGACTTTAGGTATAAATCTTTCAGGTAGAAATCTAAGGACTTTTCTAACAATTTTAGACTCGGGGATCTTCTCACCTAGGTTGAAACTCGAATTAACTATATCATTAAGCTTCGCATAGAATTCATCAAACTATTCATCGTCCTTCATTCTAATTGCTTCAAACCTAGAGGTCAACATCTGCAGTTTAGAGTTTTTAACAGTTTTAGTTCCCTCGAGTGTGGTTTCTAGTATATCCCAAACATCTTTAACAGTTTTACACATCGATACTCTCCTAAACTCTTCAACAGACACGGCCATAAATAGGGCATGAAGGCCCTTACTATTCTAGTTACATTTGACTAAGTCATCTTTAGTCTAGAGTGAAATCGGTGGGCGTCGCTACACCAGTAATAATGGTTGAAGGTAAATTCCACCCAGTTTGAGCACTCATCCAAATATGTTCATCCAATACTTTAAGAAAAGCTTTCATTGGAACTTTCAAATAAACATGGTTGCTTCCGTCGAAAAATGGAGGCATGGACAATGATTGACTCATATAGAATTAATTAAGGGTCAGGAATCGAAATAAGACTCTGATACCAATTGAAATAACGAGATTTGACTCAAACTATACCTAGAGAGGGGTGATTAGGTGATTATGCGGACTTAAAAATTTAATAATTAATTAGCAACAAGTCATTATTAATTATATCTAGATGGTTAATCATACAATTCAATTTTTTCCTTTGTTGAAATATTGCAGTTATGAAAGTAATAAACTAACACAAGAGATGATTACGGAGAAACCCCAAATGAGTAAAAATTTCGGGCACTTTGCCAAATATAAATCTACTATAAACGAATTATGAACTTACAGTCCGCCAGACACGACTACCACTAGTACTTTCTAACATCCTAACTACAATTTCCACAGCTCTCCTGGATCGCGTCCTTCAACACCAACTCCCAATTACAGTTTTCAAAGCCCCTTGGATTGCGTGCTCCTGCAGCAACTCACAATTTTATGAATTCATTTATCTCCATGTATCAACGAAGAACTCTGCGTTCTTCAGCAACTAGAACTCCAATCACCTTCTATTGATCTTGAGAATGTAGGAAGTAAAAATTTGGTATTTGGATTATGGATTTGATGTTTTCACCGCCAAGTACAAATAACAGCACAAAGGTTGAAAGCTTATTTGATGAAGAAGATATGAAGAGTATGTGTTTTCACAATGATCAACCTTAGAATTTACATTCAGAGGCTTTTGATATTTACAGTTTAGGTTTTGGGGTTGAATGGGTCGGACAAAAAGCCTTTAAAACGCTAAATAAATTTTTTTCGGAAAATCCTGTCGCTCGAGTGAAAGCTGGGCGATAGGCGAGAGATAGTGTCACTTGAGCAAAGTCTTGGCGACAGGCGACCGACACTGTTTTTGTTTCTGCCACTCGAGCCAAGTCATGTCGACAGTCTAGCGAAATTGCCACGCCGTTTTTCCTTCTTTTTCATTCTTGAACCTAGACCTAATACAACTCAATTTATACTATTTGCAACTTACTCCTTGACTTTTACGACATATTAAATTTAATCCCTTTTGTTCACAGACTTGTCAACTACATCAAAAACCTGACACATATTCTATATATTTTATCACTATAAATATATCTACTCTCATTTGTTGAGGGCTTGTTCGATATCAGAAGCGAATAGCCTATGACATCGCAAATTCAATTTCAGAATGAATTTGTCGGTCTCTACAAAGTACCCATTTCCCAAAAATCTTCCAAATTTTGAAAACTTATGGAAGTAGTAATCCAATTGATTTGAATGACGTTGATGTTTCCGAAGCGAAACATGAGGAATTAGATATTCCCGATATAAGAGGGAAGCGAAATGGGAAAAATGCAAAATGTTGGGATCACTTTAAATTGATTCCAACGGATCGTGTGGTCAATGGAGTCGCAGAGTCTAAAGTAGTATGTAAATACTGTCATCAACGATTGGCATGCAAAAGGACATTAGTACCACTCACCTCAACCGTTACTACAAAGTATGTGCGGCCAAACATGAGCTTCTTGGTGCCTCTCAAACGCAACTGTAATTTGGTAGTCCAACCGCCAATTCTACGTCTACGACACTTTGCACATGGATGTATTTGGAGGAGAAAGTTCGAATGCGAATGGTGAAATTCGTTGCCAATACTGAAAGAATATCTTCAACCAAGGTACGTTGGGGTGAGTAGAAACACTCTTCATTTCGATACAATAGAATATTTCCTTAACACAAAAAATAATTGATTATCGATTTGCAAAAATATGAGGGTATTATATCTGTAATTTTGAATTTATGGGAATATATTAATAAAATAAATTATATAGTTATAGTTACACACTACATAGATCCATTTTGGTGTATGCATTAAAAATTATTACTTTTAAAATTATTGAGTTACCTTACAACCCTAACAATATATTTACCGTTATTATGAGCATTATTAGAGAATATTATTGTGAGAGTAAAATTCATTTTTTTTACATTTGACAACGCTAATGTTAATAAGCCAGTAATTGATAAATTGTGTAGGGTACTACAACTTGATTTCAGTGGTTATTTGTGTAAGGTTAACTCATGATAACTTGACAAGCCGAACTCTTTAACTAATCCAAACGTGTCAGTAGTGTATATTTTTAGCTCGATACTCTAGCTGACAAGACGAAAAAAATGAAGGATGCATGTGGATCCTTTTCCTATAAAAAGAAGGAGGGAAAGAGAAAGAAGGGGACACTACCCTTTATGTGAAAAATACGTCTACATTTCATATTCCAAATATTTCCTTAAGAAAATGGATGAACACTTTAGTTATAATCATAATTTGCAAGTCTTTATCAATAAAAAATCTTCATCTACTACACTTTAAGTTGGATTGAATCTTGGTCGTACAATTTTTTACTTCAACAATTTATTTCATACTCATTGTGTGTGTCATATTTTTAATTTAATTGTGCAAGATGGATTAAAACATATTAAGAATGAAATTCAAAAAATTAGGGATGCACTAATATATATCATGATTTTCACCTAGTAGAAAACAAGCATTTTATCGAATTTGGGGTGACGAATATATAAACATTTGTTAGTGACGTAGGGTATAAATGGAACTCCACTTATTATTAAAATCATGCAAATAATTTGAACATTTAATAACCGAATTTTATAACAATAAACATATTATAAACGAAGATGATACTATTTTGAATGAATTTGATTGGTTTTTAGTTTTTAAAATTAAAAAAAAATTGACAAGTTTTTTATGACTTTACAAATATTTTATCTGGAGTGTATTATCCAACTAGTTGTATGGTATTTGAATATATTTATATAATTGCATTGGCTTTTCATAAATACAAAAGACCTCGATTTTAGTGAAATTATATATTTTATAAAATTAAAGTTTAGAAAGTATTGAAAAGAGTTGCATATGCTATTTTCGTTAGCATGCATCATGGACACCAATACAATTTATCATGTACTAAATATGTAATTGATCAAATTTCAAAACTTTTAATACACTTATCACTTATAGAAATTTAGAACAAACTTTACGTGGGATGTATGAATTATATGTAGAACGAATGTGTGCAATTGAAGAAGACGTCGCTGAAATATTAAATTTATTTGAAAGCATTAATACGTATAGATATGATGTAATAAGTTCCTCTATTAGTAGGATGTCTAACGCATGAAACCAGACATCAGACTCAAGTCCGAATATATTGCTTGCTGAATTACTTGATTACATTAATCATAAGATGCCTAATAAGAAACCAATTAAAAAAAGATCAGAATGAGTACTTGAATTATGTCGAAAGTACGAACGACGATGCTAGTGGTTTCTGCGATTGCAAAAGACCTAATAACACATCCTGATTGGCACTGTAACTTCGAAATCTGATTTTAGTACAGGTAAAAGGGTTTTGTTTGAGGTCAGAAGCCGACTGAAAGAAGATATTTTGGAAATATTAATGTGCGTGAATGATTGACAAGAAGCTCATTTCCGATTGCAAAATAGATATGTCAAAAATGAATGTCGTCATGTTAGTGATATTTAATTTAATCATATTAATAAAATTATTTTATAATACTGTTTTTAATTTTTTGTAAAAAAAAATTGTACACGTAACAAGTTGTTTGTATACAATTTTTAACTCAACTTACTCGAAAAATTTAAGCAGTCGGTCCCAAACCCAAATAAATGAGAAGTGTTTTATATAAAAAAAAATAGCCGAACTTGGCCTTCGAGAAAGGAGCAGAGCTTGACGAGCCACGAGCTCAGCTCGTGCTCATGAAGAGCACGTGCTGAACTTGTGGGCAATAGGCAGTTCGGCCCATTGTAACCTCTGAATACAATGTTCATTTAAAAAAATAAAAGCTTGCAAATTAATTGTTTCTGAAATAGATAAGAAAAATATTACCCGAAATCATGAATTTCCTAAGTCGCCAATAGGGGCCGATTTACTAGTAACTTTGTTGAAACATAAATTGAACTAATAAATAGTATTAGGGGTGGGCATGTGTTGGGTTTGATCAGTTTTTGCCTCGACCCAAACCCAATATGATCGATTTGATTATAATTTAGCCCAACACAACCAGCGTAAAGGTTAAAACCCAACCCAACTCAATTAAGTATCGGTCTGGTTGGGTTGTGTTGGTCGATTTGTGACAATTTGTCAATAAAGAGTAAAGTTTCCGGGTCGGGTTGGACGGATTTATAATTGATTTATGACTCATATAATATTATGTCTCCATAATTGCAATGAACAAAATATCTCGAATTTTTTTGGCACTTCATGCTCAGAAATGTTATATGGACAAATTGATATTAAATTATATGAAGTCAATAAATATTTTTGGAATTAAAATATTTTTGTATTGAATGTGTATTTGTTTATACAATTTTTCGTAAAATGCATTATATCCAAATCTTATATTATTATTATTGTAAGAGTTTCTAAACAATATCATAACACTTGCAAAGTTTATAAACATAGTCGGGTTGGGTTGAGCGGGTTTATTCTGTTTTCATGAGTTAATCCATAACCCGACCCAACCCAACCCAACCCAACCCAACCAACGAAACTCGTGTAAAAACAATAAAAAAATCGACCCAAACCGGTCGAGTTGGTTCGGTTTGGACGGTTTTGACAGGTTCAGTCGGATTTTGTCTACCCCTAAATAGTATATATCCGGCAAAATAAGGGTTTTTTTTTTAATTTAAATTTGGTGAACGGTTTAATTTTGCTTCGAACCAAATATTGAAATTTATACCGAACCATTTCCAAACGACCAAGATCCAAACCAGTAGTTCTAAAACAGCATTTCGGTTCGACTTGATGGGTTATTTTTTTTTTCTTATTTTTATTTTATCTCTCCCCCAACGTTTATTTGTCATTTCATACTTGTAATGGAAGGGCATTCATGGTAACCAAAAAATGCAATAAGACAAGAAATGCTGCGTATATATCTTGTTTGTAGAAACAATATTCACGTCTGCGTCTTAGATCAAAATATCGAATCATCCACCAAATTTCCACATATTTTGCTCAATAATATGAAGGCGTTTATCCAGATTCAAAAGTTACCAGAATCCATTGGATAATTCTTTTTATAGTAGCAAAAGTTTTATAAATTATAATCCTACCGTCGAATGTCTTAGGTTTCCTCCCTTTGTTTCTCAGATTTCAAAAACATCAGCAATTGATATTTGATACAGATATTTCTGATTCATAGTAGAGAAGCACTGTGAGTATTATTTTATTCTACTATTTTGCATATTCTCAAATAGTTTTTTGTCTGAAAACAGTTTAATGATATTTTTTCAGTGAAGAAATTGTGATAATGTTGTAATGACATACAGTAATGGTTGAATGAGGAAGTCGTTGTTGAATTTTCCACTTTAATAGTGATGTTCTAGAAAGTTGTACAAGAACAGGGGAAATTCATTTTTGATTTTTGTTTGTTCATGTTTGCTTCCTCTGATTTTGCTTTGAGAAAGCTAAATTTTTACTCTTCAAATACGAATCAAGGAAAAACAACCTTTTGAATTCCCACGAATGAAGTAGCGTATAATTTTTTATTTACTTGTACTTAATATACTCTGGGTTTATAGTAGTACTATTGTCTTTGAGACATTTCAGGAGATAAGAAGAAAATTATAATGGAGTCCTCGGTGATGACAGTAGACGAGGTTGTAGAAGAGATTATGAGAATCCATAGATCCTTACCGGGCCGACCCGGAATCGATGAAGTTGAAGCAGCCAAAACGTTAATCCGAAACGTGGAGAGGGAAGATCAGTTGAGACTTGAAGCGGTTGCAAGGCAAAGCAAAGCCAAAGATGTGCCAGAAGAATTATTCAAGGTGTTTCAAGAGATACAGAGGAATTTGATCCATTTTCAAAGCGCGGAGCAAAAGAGGGAGGCTCTAAAACTGTTGGATCTTGAAGGTGTCCACCTACTGTTCGATGATTCGATTCAGAGAGCTTCCAGATGCTTGCCTTCTAAACCGGGTTCGAATAATTCACAGTCGAATGATGTTTCTGATAGTTCTTCGAGGGATTCGAGCAGCTTGTCCTTGGCAACCTCGGCTTCCTTCTCCGGCAACAGTTTCAATTCTCCAGCGATGGATACAACCACATCATCTTCCCTGTCCAGTTCTTATATTGAGAAGGAGAGAGTTAAGGCGTCAGAGTGGTTTAGCAAGGACGATAGTTATTTGAAGAAGACAAATACTGATTTTCAAGTTAATGGAATTGGTATTGGAATTCGATCTGGGGGTGTTCTAACGGGGCCCCAGATTGTTGATTCCACTCTGAAGCCGGCTATTACTTCGGGTAAGTTTGACTTCATTTGCTGCACGGGACTAGTATATGTTTTTTGAATTGGCAATTCTGATGTATGTTTATTTTCATTTATTGGATTTTGGATTTAATGTTGCATCAATTGGTATGGTTTGTAGGTCAAGACTTTGAGAAAATGAGTTTAATTAAGCTTGCTAGTTTGATTGAAGTATCAGCAAAGAAAGGTACTCGGGAGCTCAATCTTCAAGCTAAATTGGCTGATCAAATTGAATGGATTCCTGATTCGATAGGGAAGCTATTGGGTTTGGTAAATTTAGATTTATCAGAGAATCGAATTCTGGTATTACCTGACAACATAGGACGACTTTCATCGCTGGAAATGTTGGATTTACATGGAAACAAAATCAGCGAACTGCCAGAATCCATTGGGGATTTACTTAATTTAGTCCATCTTAACTTGAGTGGAAACCAAATAAAAACATTGCCTCCTACTATTGGTAAGTTAATTCGACTTCAAGAACTTGATTTAAGCTCTAACGGGATCATGGTCCTCCCAGAGACAATTGGATCACTTGTCAGTCTCAAGAAATTGAATGTTGAAACTAATGATATTGAGGAAATCCCTCATACTATTGGTCGATGTACTTCACTGAATGAGCTTCATGCAGACTATAACCGGCTTAAAGCTCTACCTGAAGCAGTAGGAAAAATTGGATCCTTGGAAGTACTGACAGTGCGTTACAATAACATCAAGCAATTGCCCACCACAATGGCATCCTTATCAAGCTTGAGGGAGCTTAATGTTAGTTTCAACGAGCTCGAGTCAGTCCCAGAGAGTTTGTGCTTTGCTACAACGCTTGTAAAGATGAACATAAGCAACAATTTCGCAGATCTGCAATCTCTGCCAAGGTCTATTGGGAACCTGGAGATGCTAGAGGAGTTAGATATGAGCAACAATCAAATAAGATCCCTTCCGGACTCTTTCAGAATGCTAACTCAACTTCGTGTCTTAAATGTTGAGGGAAATCCTCTGGCAGTGCCACCTAGAAATATCATTGACAATGGAGCACAGGTAATCTGTGTTTGACACTTGTGTTATTACAGTGCATCTGCAGCTTCTCCCTTATGCTTGTTCTTCTTCTTCTTCTTCTTCTTTTTTTTTTTTCTAAAAAGTTTTTGCTAACACTAACTGATTTTATACCCATTCAGGCTGTTGTCCAATACATGGCCAATCTTGTTGCTCAGAGGGATGTGAAAGCACAACCAGTGAAGCAAAAGAAATTTTGGGCTTGGATATGCTTCTTTTCAAGATCTAATAAACGCAAAATCAATGGCATGGACCATGCAAAAGCTTAATACGATGCAGCTTGGTGAAAATATGGACTGAATTTCTTTGGGCAAGTTATTCTCCTCATTATGACCCTTTTTTATTCATTTTCATATGAATTATAAACATTAGTGGTTAGCAGACTTTAAATCTGTGGGGTGATTTATAAGTTCTCTGCAAGGATAGTTATTAACTCCTGTATTAGATTATTAGTGGCATTTTATCATTATGAATGATTTAACATCCTTTAAAGTTTCCCCATTTATAAGTGATCATATTTAGCTGTTTTGATAACAATAACTGAATGTTGGGTTTTGAGGGGAAAACCTTACATGCTATTTATATTTTATTATACAGGAAACTGAGCTGTGATTGGGTTGGAAGAGCACTTGTATGGCCAAATTCATTTGTCTTTACAGCAAAATGATCTGTTCAGATATGACTCTGATCTTTGCCTCGTGTAATTGTAGATTTTTTTTGTTTTTGTTTTTGTTTTTTTTTCATTTTTGCTCTTTGATGTTATCTTCACCTTTTTTTTTTCCATTCTTGATCTAAATTGAGCTGTACGATTAACTTCAACCTCGTTAAATTGCGAAGAAAATTAGTTGTATTTACCTCTTCTTGCTGATAATGAAGTACAAGTTTATTTGATTCAATTCCTTTGACAGGAAGGAACCTAGTATCTATCTTGCCATTAATTAATTTAGTCAAATAACATATTTTGTTTGGAATTTTGTACATGTAGTTAATAGGGAGTCTTATTAAAATTTCAGAAAGAATCTTGCCGAAGACTGTAAACGTGAGTCATATTCTTGTGATGCAAATTCAGTGTTGACTTTCCTTGCTGTTGTCATGGATTTTAACTTGTTGATAGCAGCCCTTTTTCTGAAGTTTTAGATTGCATCAAGTTGCTAAGCTGGGCACCCTTGATATTATCTGTTTAGAGAGAGGCAAGAACTCTATATTATGATGGCATGTTTGGTACAGGTGGGCTGGGCAATCGTGATCTAAAATTTTATACATTTTATATTTCAATGATTCATACTTGATACCGAATATACTCTTGAATTTCTTACATCTGACCCCCCAACCCCATGAAGAAAAAGAGAAAAATGCCCCAAAAGAGAATCGATTCTTTTATGAAACACAAGAGGAGGCATTATGGCCTACATGTCGATTCTTCAGGACGCTGGCACGAGGCAGTTACCAACCGCTGTCTTGCTAGATGATGGTTCTGTAGCTAGTTAAGTTTGATTATTTCTATTGAACACTTGTGATTCGTGTTATAGTTGATATTAACAGCCTATCCTATTTTTGCCAATTATATTTACCAAAATACATACATTTTCTATTTTTAGCTGTTCAACTGGCCCATGTACCTCATTAATTGTTTTCATTTTTCGGGTATCTGTCATTTTCTCCTTTAAAGCTCAGCATAGAGCTGAAATCTAAGATTTTTGCCTGTAACCAGCAATGCAACTTCTTTTTGAAATCTTGAGGGTAATTGATGACTACATTGTGCCACGAAAACATGCCCTTTTCTGTGTGAGTTTGGCACTAAAAAAATAGCATGGGATGACTACGAGAATTTCTATGACGAAATTTTGTAGGATGGAGCCAAGAAAAATAAAATAAACTATCTTTTAGAAATCTAATTAACGTTCTTCTTTTAACCAGTTTTTTTCATAATATCAAATATATAAAGTAATCTCTGTTTAAAGATGGAGTTTATGATTTTTATCTTTTAAAATATGTGCATTATATTCTATTATCTCTATGAAATAATTGAACTTGGTCTTTTAAGGGATACTTAAGGTTTAAAAAGGATAAGTGATAGATGTAGTGGTTGCTATTTCAAGCAGGGCTGTAAATTGATCGGATATTGACTGGATCTATCTATATCTGATTCGATAATCCAACGGATATTTGATTGTTAAATTCATATTATATTTGCTATGTTATCGGATATCCGATCCGATAATCTAATCCGAAATTAAAGAAACTAGGAAAAAAATAAATGTTGGCATCAACTTTATTTATTTATTTATTCTAATTTTTCCAATTCTTTAATGAGTTTAATAACTATAGAATTTTCAACTTTTTATGTTTTGAATTTGATGATTTTTTTATTCTATTTTTTTTTAGTGACAAATAACATGACATAAAAATATTTTATCGACTCAATTATTTATAACAAATCGAATTGGATTGTTATCGAATTAGATTGGATCAGATTGATCTATATCCATATTTAATTCATTTAGTTAACAGATTATCGGATTCGAATCTTGATCGGGTTATCGGACTGAGACCACAAATCTATCTCTCATTAATTCCATCTGATTCAGATCAAAATCCAATTCAATGACAACTCTAATTTCAAGCTTGAAGATGACAACTCGAACTAGAATTAGATGTTGAACCTTGGAACGTACTACAACCCCAGGTGGCGAAGAGCCGAAATCGAAGTGCGAAGCCTTACTGTTGATGTGAGCTCTTGGGGAAGAGCCTGTTATCCCTAACTCAAGTTAATTGTCGATAGTATGATGATATGTTTGATAACGTGGACCGCATAATGTAATAGAAGAAATAAAGAAATTAATTTATTTGTTCATCATATTATTATATCTATATTCTATACCAGACTCCTAAATTTCCGTGAAAAGTTTCATAGGATGCTCGGATAGTCGGATGTGGCAATTATCAACTGCTGTCTTATTAGTTGATAGTGGCCAGCTAAGTCATTCATTATCAAGACTAACTTGATTTACGTTTCAGTTGAAACTAAGAGTCTATCCTGTTTTGCCATTTTTATTTGCGAGGATACACGCATACATATATTAATTTAAGCTGTCATTGATTGCTTATTTACTTTTCATTTCTTGCCACTTTATATCTCAGCATAGAGGTCAAATTTAGATTTTTGTATGTGAGTAGCAGTGGAGATTCTTTCTTTTTTCTTTTGGATTCCTGGGGTCTAATAATGATTCCCACTGAGCAAGTTGAATTTGGCACAAAATTAAATAGAGTACATTAAATTCCCGATTTTCCCAAGAAAAACTTTCCTTAATATGTGACTTCAAGATCGATGAGTATAAAGGCTATATGAAGAATAGTAAGAAGTGATATAAAAAGAAGAAAAAAATGTAGTGATGTTAATGTCACGTGGCATAAGATGTAACAATGTCGAGAATAGTTACTCTTACAAGAAAGATTACTTGTTTTCCTCACGCACTTGTCGAACTGCATAAAGTAGGTAGTAGTTGTATCCATGACACACAATGATCATTCGACAAGCTTATCAAACATCCGAACAAATAAATTTATGGGATAAGTACTCCTAAGAGAGGAACACAAATTATAGAAGTATTGACGATTCTTACATAAGTAAACAACAACAAATTAAAATACTGAGCAAAGAAAATTAAGAGTTTAAACGATAAGTGTCCTAAGAGATTATGCCATTCTTGATACAGTGCCCTAAACGGTTGCCAAGGGGTAAACTGAGAGAGAAACTGGAACCATACATAGAGAAAATATTGGACTAGAATTGGAATGCGCCAGGCCAATGCAGTAGTTTTAGCATACATAGAGCGATAGAGAAAATATTGGAATTCAATGTGGGACAGGAAAAGGAGCAGCCTTCATTATTCCTCTTTAATTTATTCATTCATTTAGGTATTTGAATCAATATTGAAATTCTCTCTGTTTGATAACTAAAATTTAGTGTTGGTGTTGGATTTGGGTCTGGTGCTTTACTATTCTTTTGGTCCCGATCCTTTGTTGTTGGGCTGGTTTTAATTGGGCCATTTATATATGATTCCAGGTTCTGATCCATTTTACCAAAATCGTGTTTTTTGAAAACGACTTTGGCCTTTTGGACTCATTTGATCTGGACCCTTTATTTGGTGAAATTGTGACCGTTTGATCTGTGGTTTTTTTTTTTACCTAAATATATAAATGCCTATCTGTCTCTCCTTCACGCGGTTGGATGCATTTTCTGTGTGATTGGTTTTCTTAGGGTTTTCTCGTCTAATTCTTTCTTTGTAATCTTTGGTGCTCTCTCTATAAATTGTTGAAGTTTTGGTTATGATTGTTTTTGGTAAACAATCATTTGAGAGGAATTTGTATAGATTATTTGAGCTTTGTGTTAAAAGAGAGGCTAGAGAAAACTTGAAAAATCTTTGATTTCTTTTAATATTTGTACTATTTCTTGGTGAATTGATAGTGAAATCGAGCGTAATTTACTTTTAGATGCTCAACGGATGAATATGTCTAAGGCTGAACATTTGGGCTTTTAGTGGCAAAAAATCCTTCACGTTCTTTTAATTTTCTGCAAAACTTATACTATTTATAAATCGTTGTTGTTAATCTTTGAATAATATGATTCTGGGACCAACATTTGGTCATGAAGGATTCATTGTTACGGAAACAATACTACAGTAATTATGCTCAAACCGGTTCAGTTGTACACTCGAACAAACCTGAAATGAGGTACTAATATATCTTTAAAATGGAATTTCTGCTGATAAAGCTACTTGCCGAGGTAAAAATAAAATTAATGAGATTATTTAATAAAAAATTATTAGCATATCAACATTTTGATGAAAAATATATGTAAATGACTTGAATCCCATGACAATCTGAGAGTTTACGCTACATGATTCAGAGCAAAACAAGGAATTCAAGCGAAAACCTTAAAAATACAATTTTAGAATCCACCAAATTATGAAAGATGAAATCACGAAATTTTATTAATTGTAAGATGATCAAAAATGAAAAATCAACTCTCTATTTATAAGGGTTTACACGAGAACATAGTTTAAGAAAACTAAACTTAAAAAGAATTCGAAATGACAAAAAACAGCAGTAAAAATTTAAAAGCAATTTTCGAGTACTAAAAGAGCTCGGATGGCTACAATCTATCATTTATCAGAACTAAGCAATTTGTTCAATCCGGCTCATCATCCTTTTTTCGAAAATGTATTATGGACCCATATTGGAGCTCAAACGCAAAATCTGCAATTTGTTGTTTTTCTCTTTTCAATCCATTCGGCTATTTATTCTACATCACTACATTTATAAAAATAGCTGCTAAAACATAAAAATGTTTGAAGCAAGTTAAAATTTGACTAATAGGCCAAATTTGTATACATTGCGAACAATAATAGTGTCCAACAAAAAGAAGAGCAAACATCACGGATGACATTTTATGTTTCTAGAGTATCCATTCCTCGTGCTAAAGACCATGCTAGCAAATTGATCTCGACTATGGACACAACATTATGATTGATCATTTTTTTTACTAAATTCCACACATTTTCATATCAAAAAAAGATCTATTCCGTATAAAAGACTATTAAGTAGCAAATCATGCTCGACTATGAATGCTATGGTCATAGTTGATGGTTGTTCGTTTTATGACTCTTCCTTGGGAGGCAGTGCTACAAACTGAAGGACCCTTTGAACCTGGTAACCACAATGTTGAGCGCTCGACTCTTTTGGGGATATCCATAGAGTGATCAAGTTAAGTTTATTAATTAAGAATGAAATTGAGTTTAGTTTGGGTACAAAGAAAAAACAAAAGACTTTAGATGCTTATTTTGATTAAGAGATGAATGGGAAGAATATTGTCAAATTAAGTTTATTAATTTATTTCAGTATGAACTTTTATGAATTTAAGTATTTATTATTTTATATATTCGTTGTGTCTCAAAAGATCTCAAAAAGTTATTATTATTATATGCATTTAATGAGGTTATTAATTTAATGTACTGTTCCAAATCGGGAACGAAGAATTTTATTATTTAAGCGAGATTATTAATTTATGGACCATTTATTTATCGAAGTTTTACTGTATTCTTTATTAATCCCTCCCTCCCATCAGAGTGTCTTTAAGTACATTTCCTACTCATAGAAGCCCATGTAATTCCACACTTGCTTTAGTCATCGGCCTCATTAAACCTAGCCTTATCAAATTAAGCCCAAGGTCGATTGTACTGTCCGTTTCTTTAGAGAGCTTGGGCTTGTAAATATCACCTTTGCATGAATAAGGGTTGCCCTAGGCCATAGCTCACTCAATATTTCAGCAAGCCTAGAGCTCCGATGGGCTCTAAAGAGTTATTAATCAGCCCGACTCAAGTTCCAAATCTGGCCCAATTTTTAAAAAAATCCCTGCTACAAGGCTAAATAATAAATATTACCTTCCAATTTTAGGAAAACGCATTTCATATATTTTAAGGTTAATTACACAACTATAACATACGAGGTTCAATTTCAAAAATAAAAAAGTATTCCAAAAATCAGGCATGTCTCAAATCAGTTATGATTTTTTGTTTTAGCGTACATATTTTTTAAACGCTTATGTAATTTTTTTATAGCAAAATTTGAGAATCTATACATTTAATAAGCTATAACGATTGTAACTTACACTCTGTACTTTATTTAAAATTATTACTTATATTATGTGTTATTGTTATTATAATATATGTAATTTATTTAAAATTGTAACTTACATTAGGGATGGCAAAATGGCTTGCCGACTCGTAACTCGGTGGGGCGGAGCCGAGGCTCGGGAGTGTGGCTCGACGGGTCGGCCTGTGAGCCTTAAAAGAAAAAAAATTGCCTTACTTCTTTTATTAAAATTTTTTAATTTTTTCTTAATTTTAGCTGTAATTTTTTTTATATATTAATATTTAGTTATTATTTATAATATGTATAAATTGCACAAATTTTAAATTCTTTAAAAATTTATTAGATTTGCCACGAATTAAAAAAAAAAAAATCGAACAAAAAAAAACTGAAAGTATTTTCACTCAAGCCAAGGCCTAGCAAAAAGTTTCGACTCGTGGTCTGACTCAACTCGACTAGTTGACACTCATGACTTACACCATGTGTTATTAAGGTGATTCCCTTAAAAGTGTAACTTAAAATTGTTACCACCACTATCTCACTATCACTGTCACACCCCATCAATACCAACAGTTGCTTCCATCAAACACAAAATAATCACATACATTATCATTACAATATCTGTTAATATATGTAATTTTTTTGTATAAATCGTAACTATTACACCACCATCTTATCGCCGCTAACCCATTGCCCTCAAAAAGTCACCCCATTAACCTAACAAATGATTTATAATTTTTTTTATATTATAACTTATTATCCTACCCACCACCACTACCTACCATCATTTATGTCACTGTCGCCGCCGCAGCCACTACCATCTCCAAAACCTAAATCACCACAAAAACCAATAAAGTCTGCAATATCGCGACACCACTACTAACGCACATAAACTACCAAAACATCAATCACCACCATATGCAGGGATAGACCTAGTACCCTGTCAGAGGGGGGGAGGGGCGCGTGCTGGGCTCCGTCGGACTGCCAGATTTGGAGTACTTCGCCGACAGCTGCTGCCTGCCTCATTCGTCTTCTTCAATCCCCCAATTGAAGTTCCCTTTTTTTTTTTTTAATTTTGTTTTGAAATTGGGCCAATGCGGTCCAGCCTATTATCTTTTAATTTTTATTATTTTGTAATTGGATTGGGCCATTTGTTCTGAGCCCCAATCCTTAATTATATAAGGGAACAATACATAACCCATGCTTATAGTTTACCTTATTTCAAATCTATCAGATATAGTTTGTGATTTCAAAAATCAGGTTGTAAACGAATATATATTATATATTATATATTGCATATATTTATGGGATAAATGAGGAATGATTAATTATAATCCCCCAAATAAAGCATTCAATTACCGTTTCCAAGCTCGTAGTCCCCATTCAGTTACCATTTCCAAACAGATTCCTTAAAACACAAGCTCGCCGTCCCCATTTTCTGAAACCAAAAAAAAATTGGAACGTCGCCATTCTTCCGTTCGATTGAAAAAACATATAGAAGGATGTCACATTTACTCCGATTTCAGAGGATCAAATCGAATCAATTCTTCTCTGCAATTGCTGTAATTTGTGGAATGAGGTCACAACTAATCATGTTCAACTCTCCTGTTGTTATAGCCATATTTAACGAAAATAGTTATTGAT
>CAIGRP010024949.1:0-10681 GCA_903798385.1 Fraxinus cuspidata | reverse complement strand
TAATTTCTAGCTTTCAAGCAATCAATGATCAAGTTGTTTCCAATGTCTTTCAATTTCATGTTGCACGTTTTCTACAAATTGTGATCAAATTTTACTTTCGTCCCGAAACGACCGAGAGTAGGCGGAAGGTAGTCTAGCGGAACAGACTACTGCCGCACGGTGTCCCTTTCTGTGTCAAGAAGAAAGGCACCCCGTGAAACAGGGGGTGGGGGATGGGTATAGATAAGAATTTTCACTCTTTTCTAATTTATTATTGAGTATTATTAATTCTAAGTTAATAATTACTCAAATATGTTTGAAGTAATGGTTCTCGTACGAATTTTATGCTTAAAAAAGTAAATTATAAACTTCTACAAAAGAGGTTTGACTTTCCATCGCCAATCGACAGTCAAATAAATTTTCTTATTTTAACTTTCACATTTATATTTTAAACAATAAAACTTACTTCTATATACTAGTTTTTTGCCCATACAATACACGGATTGTCTTAAATGCTAAGGATTGACGACAGATGCGCGTTGAATTAGATTAGTAAAATGATGTTAGTTTTTTGAGGTAAATTTTCGTATTGTTTCTTTCTTAAAATATAGATATAAAGTGTTTGAAGAGCATAGACAATCGTTTTTTGCAAAAATAGCTATCGTAACATCTTTTCTCTGCGCTTTACGTGACAAAAAAACTGGAGGTAATTTATTAGTATGTATGATGCAAAGTAATAAAGTGGACTTAGATAATATAAGTTAGCCTTTTCAATTGGAAGACAGAGACTTGAATTAAGAATTTCAGCAGAAACATGGTCTGATGTTACCGTCTGTGACACAATTGACAGTAACAGAAAGTCGTAATTAAATTTTCCAATGAATGTAGAGGCTCAAGTAAGGAATGCGACTTAATGCCAGCGTAGCAATTTAACTTAATTCATCATTACATAATCGAAAAAATAGAAAATGTAAGAATTCCATTAGAACTGGACATATTTTAATAACGATGTAAAGATCTTTTAGTGATTCTTGAACAAGATTGATACGAGAGGTATATTTTTATCACATGTTGGATATAAGACCAGAATATTGCACTTGTTGGCAGGAGTGTACTAATAAAATATAAAGGAGAAATAAGAAATTACATTAGAACGTCATTAAGGAGGACAAGGATATCTACAGGTGACACATCCCGTGCTGATCTCTCAGTGTGAATCAACTTGTCCAAGTTATGAACATCTGGTGGGGGCGTCTTCATTACATTGTCGTTATGGTGTTGTTGGAAAATCTATATGAATAAAATATATAGTCCACGTGGGCAAAGAGAACAAAATATAATTAAAAAGACATAGTAAATGAAAATCAACAATTGACAACTGCAAACAAATATGAAGGATACATAAGCATAATTTCCAAGAAACCCAAAGACCACCTCATCCCTTTGAGTTGAGATCACAATTTTATTCTTCATAATCGTATTCCCATTCATTTGTAAGCATCCTTTGTTACCCCAGTTTTCAACAGTTGCAATGGATTTCCCCTTGTGCTGATGATATTCAGTAAACAATTAGTACTCAAGGGATGTTGATAAAATGAAATTGAACTCTATGGAAATTCANTTTATTCTTCATAATCGTATTCCCATTCATTTGTAAGCATCCTTTGTTACCCCAGTTTTCAACAGTTGCAATGGATTTCCCCTTGTGCTGATGATATTCAGTAAACAATTAGTACTCAAGGGATGTTGATAAAATGAAATTGAACTCTATGGAAATTCATTTCATCCGAAGAAAATGACGTACTGTTATTTTTTATGTAACAACCCATACATTGAAGGATTCAACCCTTATTCCTTCCTTATAAAACAGCTAGATTCCAAACGAAAAAAACAACACAGATGATAAAAGAAAAAAGATACCTGGTTCTGGAGAGCAAGCCTCTAGAGTTTTCCGAAAACAGATTTGAGATTCTAAACGTGAGCAAAGAAAAGATTGACACTGAACGGAAGCTTGCGCTAACTCATCAGAATCTGGACCATGACAAAACTTACACTCATTGGCTTTTGATGCCATCGAGAGAAATTGTATCCATTTTCCATCTTATTCCAGCCATAAAGAATATCTTCCTCCTATTTGTGGTTGTCTTGTCCACAGCACCTAGAAGAGCTCTCATTATTCTTCCAGCTGAATGCTTGAGAACCTATTATTTTCTCACCCAATTAACAGCATATTAAAAAGGATTCATTCGTGATTTCAGAAATTCTATAATATCTACAGCAGAAATAAAATTTTGCAACTAAGTCGAAACTGAAGCAATACCTGAGTAAGCCTTATGAAGCACGTTATTGCAGTAATTGTTTGATCTTGGATTGAAAGATTGGCGCGTTTGTTACACCCCACTGAGAAAATAGTAGTAGAAAATGAAACACTCGCGACTGAATACAAGATAATTTCACGAGATTACTGAGAACATTGATATCGAGTTCTATGTTATCTGTCATATGATTTCTCACGCTTATAACGTGAAAGCATAGAGCATAGATTCGAAAGGAAAAACGAAAAACATAAAAACTTACCTGTAACCTTTCTGTGCTAGCTTCCTTTCCTTCTGCAAAATAGTAACATAAAGAAGTTTGATACCAATCATCTTCTTATTCATTTCCGAGATCTAATGAAACAAAACTTATTATGCCTTTGACAGAAAAATGAATATGGTTTGTAAGTAAGAGGGGCTTGTTCAATAGTAAATTTAAACAAATAAACTTCCACATTCTAACAGCTTAGGAACTGTTCTTTTTATATTTCAGTTTCGTTTTTTGAATTTTGAATTCATATTGAATTTTTTGTTTTAAGTGTCCATTTTGAAATTATTGAAAATGTGTTCTTTTTGACATTTTGAAAAATTGTTTTGAAAATATCAAAACACCAAAAATTCGTTTTGAGTTTTCTTCATAAATTTTTAACTCATTTTCAAAAATGCGTTTTCGAAAATGGCACTGTTTTGGAAAATTGAAAACAGAAAACGGCTTAAAAATGATAAAGAGAACATATCCTTAATCTCTTCGGCGAGGTGGTTCGACAATATTTACTACTCTAGAAGCCTCTTCACGAGTCGAGAACGCAACAAAGCCTGAGCCTTTTCTTATTACTTTTGCATCACAGGTAACATGCATTATAGTAGATTTAGTAAACTATAATCAAGAAAAAACACAATTAGATTATCGACAACGAAGACATTTTTACACAAACCTTTCATGATGTTACTGCACCAAATTGTGAAAACAATTCCTTATGCTTATCACCGTCAATGCTATCATCTAGATTCTTGATATAGAGGTTGTTTAATTCTAACTATATTTCACGTGCCTCTTTCTCAGCCTACTCAAGTTGGAGTCTTAATTCACGGTCCCCCTCTGATTTCTTTTTTGCTCATCCAACGTACAATTCCTTATCATCAAATTTCTTACCATTAAGAGATTTGACACATTTAGCACCATCCTCAGCATTCTCAATGTTTACAAATCCAAAACATTTCAAATTTCCATCTTCATCCCTTATCACCGCTATACTGGCAATAGATCAAAATCGTCAAATATTTTCTTCAGGTCTTCACTTATCGATTTAGACATTCTTTACAAACACATTGGTAAAATTTGTCTAATTCTCTCTTTCTTGCTAGCTAGCAAAATGTCCTACAGACTTCCTTGCCATTCATAACATGCCATTCTGTTTAATAGCTTTTTGGGCAGCTTCCTCAGTATTGTATTACACGAAACCATAGCCCTTCAACTGAGCAGATGCATCTGTTTCAGCTTTGGATGAAACTATGTTCCCAAATAAAGAAAATATCTCATATAGTACCTTGTTATCAATTGCTATGTCCAAATTCTGCAAGAATAAAATGTAAATTAATTTCTTCAAGATTAAGCAAAACAATAAACTAAGGGAAAAAGAGAACAAATATATTTGCAGTACTACATCTACGTGAGCTCGAGTCTTGGTTAGAATATGATTTTTGGATACGTTTTTCCAGTTAGATTAGTAAAGTTCAGCTCTCCAGATTTACGCAAAATTTGAAATATTATTGCGTAAGGTCTAAGCAAATAATTCTAAATGTTCATTGAACACAAGGCATATGAAAATATAGGATTCAAGAAAAGTTCCACTAACATCATATTAGATTAATCCCTTCCTAGCATTCGTCCATAAAATTCAGTTTTCTTGATGAGAAGACTAAATTTAAATAAATAAATATTATCTCTAATAGCATAGTGTCAGATCAAACATATTCAAGTTTCCCCGTGATCCGATTATCAAGATTGAAAATCTTCGTAATCACCCTTTTATCAAAATAGACTCGTTTGAATTCCTCCGTCACAACTTGAACTTTTAGAAAAGGTACGTAATCAATTTCATGAATTCAATCCAATAACACAAACATAAGAACTATTCTTTGTTTAGAAAAAAGAAACATAGAATTAATGTATACCATCCTGAGGTGTACTAAAATTGACATAACTATATCCAAGTGAACTCTCAGGAGTATGGTCCATGAAAATTTGAACCGACATCAATTCTCCCTTATGACTGAACACCTCAAAAACCATAAACACGAGGAAAGTAATTCACTTTTCCACAACCCAAAACTCTCTAGTTCATTAAACTAAGCTGTATCCTAACCAATAGCAGGCTGCTATATTCCATTATGCTTAGTAAGTTTGATTACTTACAAGTTTTGACCTATCAAAACTACCAATACCCATGTTCAAAAGAAGAAAATTTAATGAAAATAAGAATATTGAGAAATGGAAATAGAAATTGTGAAGTGTTTGATGGATACTTTTAAGGAAAAAAAATATGGAACCTTGTTACCAGTTTGTCTGCTTTTAGTTGAGGATGAAATAGATAACCATTCGTATCAACTGCGTAATTAAGTAAAACGATTTACCTACTCATTATGAGAATTTTAATCAACCTGCTAGATTTGTTCTTATGGAGATTAATTCATCTTAATAAAAAAAAAAAAGATGAAATTGCATACCAAGATAGAACCTTCACTTTGTACATGAGCACGAGAAGATGTGAATGGAAGTTTTCATGAGGACAATAAAGAGATTGTTGACATGGAGAGAGACATGATTGGTGAAGCAAAATGTAAAAGTATTTAAGGTTTTCTATTGTATTTGTGTCAGAGATTCTTGCAGAATTTAAACTTCCAATTGGAAATTTGAAAATTTTACAAGAATCTACAAAATAATAGCATATAAAACCTTAAATTATTACACATTTTCTCTATCAATCATGTCTCTCCATGTCAACCACCTCATTATTGTCCCATCAAAGCTTTCATACATGTCTTCTGAAAGTCTTAAAGTACAAATTGAAGATTTTATTTTGGTACACAATTTCATCTTGTTCGTTATGGCAAAATAATTCACATAGGAAGTACTCGCCATTCCATCTCGTAAGAACATTTACAAATCCAAATTGAACGCCGTTAAGTTGAACATCTAGAAGAAGTTTGATCTAAAGATGGCACATTTACAATCATAAAAGGTAAGAGAAATATTGCACTATCGGTCCCCAATTTCTTCCCTAATAGCAAGTTAATTGCCAACTTTAAAAAAGGAGAAATTCAGACTTCAACATTTTCTAATTTTGACTAAAAAGCTTTATTTCACGGTGAACAAACCACTATTTGGTTTTTCAGGTTTAGTTGGGCCAAATTTGGTTCAATTTCATTTTATTAATATCAAATTTCATATTTATTTTTTCCTTTTCTTGAATTTACTATTTTCATGATTATAAATATTTAGCTTCTAATATCTTATATTCATGTAACAGATTTTGGGGTTACAACGTTCTATTCTGACACCGATACTCATGTTTGCACATGTGATTGGAACATTTGTGAGATATTTCAGAAGATTTCTTCTTATCATTCTTAAGTTGTATTCTGCACGAAGTTATATACTTCAATGTTATGCTAAAGCAATAATATAGTTTTAGAATTTCCCATTTGAGTGTTTAGATTACTATCATCTAATCTTGTTATAAACATAATTGTAATCATATCTCGACAATATTTCGAGTAAGAAAATGACCCTCAACTAAAGTAAATATGGAATCGATATACGTGAGGTTGATACTCTTCAATTTTCGTGTCAATCTTCCGTTCTTTTTTACAAGCTTCACAAAACTTGATGCAAAGACAGAAGGAAAACAGTAGAACACTCTCTTGAAGCCTCGTGGAAAAAATAGGAAAAGAAAATTGAATACTCAACAGTAGAGCTGAAGAATTTGGAAGAAATAAAAAGAACAAGAAAATGAAGGTGTGAAAATTGTAATTACTGAAAAGTCTTTGGGTCTTTTTTGTATAAAATATTGAAAATAGAGCTGAAAAAATGAAACAAAAAACATGCAAGAAGAACAGCAGAAATGAAGCTAAGGCATTATGATTTTAGTTTGTTGCATGTTCTTGTTGTCACTGTTTCACGGTCTATACTTGTAATTTCCTGTAAACCTTGCCCATGTGAGGGTGTAGAAAGAATAAAACCTTACCAAATACATTCAATGGAATAAGAATAAAAGAGCAGGGCAACAACAGGTTATAGACATCAGCAATGCATTGTATTCTGTTAAGGGAATCGGGGTATTATCGAAAAAAATAGAATAAATTGTGAGTTTGAATAAATATGGGATGGAGGGTAACATGAGATGCAGGAATACATACTCTCATGTGCAAACTGAACTTGGCTGCAAAAAGTCAAGAGCAAATAAGCATGTTTATGATTCACTAGCAGCTATTATTTTTCTTTTCGTGCACTACGACATCACATTTAACGGTCTAATACTTTATTCGAAAAAATATTAACCAATCTTTCTTAAAAACACATAGAAGGACGTTGTCGCAACAATAATAAATTGAATAAAATAAAAAAGTTTTACCTCTTGCAAAGCATAGTGCAAGTATGAATGCATGGAAAGAAAGACTACAAACAGAAGGGAAAAAAAATATGGATAAGTATTTCCACAGTAAAAAAAAGGTATTTACAAGAGTAGAATAAAAAAGAATAAAAGAAATTAAATATAAAAAACAACGTCCAAATACTTACATCTAATATGACAATTCATAACAAGCGACAAGGAGCCAAAGTATGATCAAATCAAATCAAGAGTTTGGTTTCTAACTATGCAACGATATAAGTTTTCCTTTCAAAGGGATTCAAGAAAGTGGAATATAATCTAATGCAAGTTGAACACATCATGAAGTAGCAATCAAAATATGCTTAGCCTGCAAAAGCTTAACGGAGACAACAGTTATGTGATATGAGAAACTACATTCAACTAACACGACCATGAAGAACACAGCTTATATGTCAAAATGTTCCTGAACAATGCAGAACATGTCAAACTGGAGAACAATATGCTACCCTTTCTGATGAACAAAGTGATTATACTAAAAATAACCTTCAGTTAAGATAAAATACGAAACTAACCTCATGAATAGAGGCAAAAATTATAGAGGCAAAAATTCCCTATCTAGAGATCCATATTAAGTGCTTAGTTGGCAAACCTTACAATTTCTTATAAGTTGTCAAACTCGATTCTTGTCCACAAGTTCTACCTACAACTTTTACATACTTCTTACCCGCACATTCCTTAGGCACACTGCTTAAAAACAATTAGAAGTTTAGCCAAGCAAACTATAAAAAGCAAGTACAAACACCCTAATGACCCAAGTAACATCATTTCTCCCCAAATGAATTCTGATTGAATCAAATTTATAACTTCTTACAAACCCTTCTTGAATCAAATTTAATAACTTCTTACAAACCCATTTCTTGCAATCAACCAATTTTCGTAACAGACATGCCAGAGAAAAGAAAAGAACAAAGACACGACATATAACTAAACTTCTCATCCCTATTGTCCTAAACTGCATGAATGTTATACTATAATGAAGCAAAACTTCATCTCCACTTCCAGCCTCAAGATAAATGAGAAGGACCGAAAAATTTACGACCATAAAGCATATTGTTTGTATATGCATGTGGCTCATATAGAGTGGAAAATAAATTTATTTGATCAAAATAGTCGATGCTGGAGCAGAATGCACCAAATGGAACGGAGCAGAGCAACAACATCGGCCTTGTGGGTTTAATTCATTGTTTGTTTGCCAGGCATTGGTCTTGTGGGTTTAATTTACAGTATGGGTGTATTTTTCTGGTCCTAAAGTCTTGTATGGGCTTGGATTAGGATTAATATAAATATTGATGAAGTAGCCTTATTATTCATATTGAATAAAAATCTCCGATTCACTCCTTGTGGATGTAGGCATATCGTCGAACCGCGTTAAATACTTGTGTTGGTTTCTCTATTTCACTTCTCTATTATTTGGCGTTTAAAATCCAACACATATTAAGTCATGACGTCCCCTGAAATTTGTGAAAGCCTAAAGCAGACTCAGCATAACCTTATACAGCCAAACTTCTCTTCCCCACTCCTAAATGCATGAATGTTAAACTATAATGAAGCCAAACTTCGTCTCCACTTCCAGCCTCCATGAATTAAC
The DNA here is from genome assembly GCA_903798385.1 of Fraxinus cuspidata. Classification (NCBI taxonomy): domain Eukaryota; kingdom Viridiplantae; phylum Streptophyta; class Magnoliopsida; order Lamiales; family Oleaceae; genus Fraxinus; species Fraxinus cuspidata. The sequence continues at coordinate 2,126 of CAIGRP010024949.1, read as the reverse complement.
TACTGACAACCTCAAGGAAAATGAAAAGTACCCAAAAAACTCGCGACCTTAAAGCATATTAAGTCATGATGTCCCCTTAAACTTGTGATACCCCAAATTATCTAATCAGACTTGGCAATAATATCCACAAATAGCATCCCGTCACATCCAGAATTTCAATTCAAAGCAACCCACAGAATCAAATTCTCTACAGAGACACTCCACAAATTTCAAAATTTCAATAATTTTTATGAAACTAAAATACAAAACCCAAATCACATTTAATATCAGTATAAACAACAATAATAAGGTCGAAAAGCTCAAAATAAAAAATTAGAAAATGAACATGAACATGATAAATTTACAACAACACTTGCATGATATAATTGGTTTTCTTACTGAAAAACCACGGTCAAGGAGGACGAAAGCAGTGGCTAGGGCATTATGACACAAGGACGTGCTCGAGGTGGATCTCTCCTTCTATTGGAAAACCATGGTGGAGGAGGACGAAGGTAACCTTCGAATGGAAAACCACGGCGGAGGAGGACGAAGGCAGTGGCTGGGGCATTAGGACAGATGGGTGTACTTGAGGCTGATCTCTCCTTCGACACATCGAGTTACCTGAGAATTCTTAGGAGTGAATTAGGGTTTTCTTTGGTGGTCAAGGATGAGAACTGGTTTCATTTAGGCCCTGATCTGGCCCAAAATATGCACCGTAGAAGAATCAGCTTGATGAACAGTGTTTCAAAATGAGTGTGACCTGAATGAACACTAAATCAAAAGCCTCCCTCCTAAGAGAGTCAAAGAGTAAGACTCCCTTCCAAGAGAGTCAGAGAGTAGATATAGATATATAAATTTATACAAAACACAATTTTATTGGACGATCAAAAAAACATATTTTTGTAATCGAATCCTAATTTTAATTTGTAGCTACAACCAAAAATTTTACTAGAACTTTTGGCTCTCAATTCTAAAACTCATAGTCGAACCAAATTTAATTGGAACCGGACATAGCCGGTTGACGAACTAGAACCGTTCGATTTTCAATTCTAAAACTTAGACCAAAACCGTTTTCAACTGAGAATGTATCAAATGGCTAGTTCGACCCAAATTTAGTGTGAGCCGAATAGATTTAGATAAAAATGCCCATCATTAGCTACAACCATCCCTCAATCTCAAAACCTAACATTTAAGAATCCTAATAAGCTTAAGCTTTGTCCTTCCTTTCAGAATCGGCTTATAACTTAAAGCTTGCTTCAATAAGGTGAAGGTGAAATAGTAATTGTTTGATAAAAATGACGTTTCTTTCTTTAATTTATTGTTAATTTTTTTTGGATATATATATATATATATCTGATATAAGATGGCATTATTAATTTGTTATAATATTCATTGAGGCAAATAACTACTAGATATGAACTCCATATAGAGCACCACGTGATAGGCCGTCTACCCCAACACCTGGACGCTCTACGTTTACATGAGGTCGCCTACTATTATGAGGCCATCAACCCCATGAGGTTGTCTACCACCATGAGGCACTCTACATTCACATGAGGCCGCCTACCACCATGAGACCATCGATCTCATGAGGTCGCCTACCACCATAAGACCCTCCGCGTTTACATAGGCCGCCTACCACCACGAGATCAACACTACACTTAACCATACAAATGTTAATAAGCTTGACGAGAGCCGCTCAACAGTAAACGTGGGCACAGCCAACAGCCTAAGAAGTGGGGATCATCCCCTCAAAACATGGGTAAAATGGGAAGACTTACGTAGGAAACGTGGCACCATTAACTGCTGAACGGGTGCGTTGTATCAGACACCTATAAATATTCCCAATGTGAGAACGGTATGATTCTATTGAAACTTTACTACTTCAACTTCAAATATGCTTTTCTCCGACTCTTAAACCGACTACTGATTCTCACGCCGGAGGTACAACGGAGGAGAAAGTCCCGACCTCATTTTGCAGGTAGTATTCACTGATCGGAGCAGCCGGAATACCCTTCTTGTCAAGAAATTCACGGAGCTTCATCTCATTGCAATTTCATAGCATTGTGTGTGGGAAACCACTGAAGAAAAAGCTATATCAATGAGACAGACTAGGAGCGAAACATGCATGGTCGGGAATGCGACGG
>CAIGRP010024937.1:0-11143 GCA_903798385.1 Fraxinus cuspidata | reverse complement strand
ATAATATATTTGATTACCTTTCAAAAAAAAAAAAAAATATTACCCAGACAAATTTATAGTGATAATTCACCAGTAGTTCTATGGTACATTACCGTGGCATCATTAGCAAAACAAAACAAGAGAAAAGAAAAGGCAGGAATTGCTATATGCCGAATTGGATTACAATTGAAAAAATCATCAAATTTTGTCAAAAAAAAAAAAAGAGAGAAGCCCTCAAAGCTCACGATACTACATGATTAGTGATAGCAGGATGGTCCCACTTGATTCTGTCAAAGTTGAATTGTCTAATGGAGCTAAAAGAGCACCATAAGAATCAATCCACGGAAGTCATTCTAAATTTGAAGTTTCAAATCAGCAACACTCGTACTAATGGCCCCTACCTCTTATTTTCACTTACACTTTTCTATTTCTGGTGGTTTCTCCTTGACTATATTTTTAATAAAGAATCCCACATACTGATTACCTTTCAAAAAAAAAAATGTTACCCAGACAAATTTATAGTGATAATTCACCAGTAGTTCTATGGTACATTACCGTGGCATCATTAGCAAAACAAAACAAGAGAAAAGAAAAGGCAGGAATTGCTATATGCTGAATTGGATTACAATTGAAAAAATCATCAAATTTTGTCAAAAAAAAAAAAGAGAGAGAAGCCCTCAAAGCTCACGACTACATGATTAGTGATAGCAGGATGGTCCCACTTGATTCTGTCAAAGTTGAATTGTCTAATGGAGCTAAAAGAGCACCATAAGAATCAATCCACGGAAGTCATTCTAAATTTGAAGTTTCAAATCAGCAACACTCATACTAATGGCCTCTACCTCTTATTTTCACTTACACTTTTCTATTTCTTGTGGTTTCTCCTTGACTACATTTTTAATAAAGAATCCCACATACAAAATTGAAAAAAAACATATCTAAAAAACAAAAGCCAAACCCTCAATGAATACAAAATCGATAAAACGTGTCTATTAAAATAGGAATGCAAAAAGAAAATAAAAATATAACATCGGAAAGAAAGAAATAAGTTACCTTGATATGACCATCATGTGCAATCAACAAATTATCAGGCTTCAGATCACGATGAACCACACATAGAGAATGCAAATACTCCAGAGCGAGCACCTGACGACATCGGAGTCTCATATATATATTGCATTCACTTAAAACAAAGCAATAGGGAGAAAATAAAGTGAATAAGAGTCATCAACAAGAAAACTTACAACTTCAGCTATATATACACGAGCAATATCTTCATCTAAACAACCTAGATTTCTCAACAATGAATAAAGATCTCCACCATTCAAGTACTCCATCACAAGATACAAGTTTTCACGACAAGTGAACGAATAGAAGAAGCGAACCTAACACGTGAAGTATAAAAGTTAAAAAGAGAAGGTATTTTAACAGGACAGGGTAAAATACTATGCCAGCTACACCTTCTCACCACAAAAGGATTGCGAACTGAGATCAATATATCCCTTTCGGCCAAAATACTCTCAACTGCATTCTTACGGATCATATCTGCCTTTTTAAGCACCTGCAGAATACATAGTAAGTTGGTGCCCTTTGAAAATGCATCGAGTAATGATATAATAATAATGCTTTAGTTTGGCTATGGGAATGCGGATGGACGCAAGCTAAGGGATATATCCACATATAATGAAAGTTCTCCAAGATCTAGTTTAGCCATTTTACTTGTACAAATTAAGCTAGCAATTGAAATTGGGTTCCCAACCACTTTACAAAGGAAACCATAACATAGATTGGATTTATGTGATAGTGTGATTGCATCCTATTTTATGCTTTATAAAGCCATGAAAAGCAATGCTTCGATTTTGTTGATCTAGAAACATCATAAAGATGAAGTCTTGGCTGCAGGAAGTTTGAGTAAAAGCCAAGAAAGCAGGAAAGACCCGGTGATGGAGATCAACGAAGACATTTTATTTAATGGTTGCCAAGTTTGGATACTAATTTTAGGAATATCAGTTAGGATTTATTTCTAAAGATTTTCTAGTATTTTATTTTCTTATTTACTAGCAGTTTCAACTGTAAGTAGTAATAGGTTTTTCAGTGTACGACACACTTCGACATTGAATAGAAATACAATTTTCACCCCTCTCTCTCTCTCTCTCTCTCTCTCTCTTTGTTTGCTTCTGTCATCACAAGACCTACCAAAATATTTCCTTGTCCTGCTAAACTTAATCAACTTTGAGGACAAGATTGATGACTTAATACACAAGGATAGGCTCGCCATCCTAAGCTGATTCTATAACACCAGGAACTTTCCCCTATAAGCCCTATAGCTCTGTGACTAACGGTGCACAGAATAGCCCCAAAGTGAAAGGGCTTGTAGGAGAAAGTCCGTGGTCGTTATAGATGAAAAAATTGTATTTCATTCCAATCAATACCTCAATCGAGATTTTGTTACTCATATAATTGGACAACTCATTGACATCCCCTCAAATTGATGGCGATGAGATATAGCTTTAGTAAAGACATGGGCTATTTGGTTTTAGTAGAAATGTAAGGAAGAGAAATCTCATGATAACCAAGAGTTTCACGAATAGAATGACAATCCACTTTATAATGTTTGGTCGAACGATTTGAATAGCACTCGTATTATCAACGTAAAGGGGAGTAGGAGAAAATTACAGAACACCAATATCTTGGAACAAGCCTCGAAGCCAAATGATTTTAGAACAAGCAAACGACATGGCTCAATATTTAGACTCAGTGGAAGACGTTGAGACACAAGTCTGTTTCTTACTTTTCCAATAAATAAGTACACCACCAAGAAACATACACCAACCAACGAAAATCAACACAACCAGTCCAATCTGCATCACTAAATCCCACCAATTTTACCTATAATAGGTTCCTCAACGACATTGCTACATCTCCATAAAACTTTTATATCACTCGTTTTGACCTCTAGAAAAAAAACCCAATATATCATAAAAGGTCAAAAAAATATGATTAGATGAGAGCCAGTTCTGTTTGATACTAAAAACATTGACATCTTCATTAGAAACCTTCTCCAATGCTTATTCCAGAAGTTTCGTCTTATTATTCTCTTCCTCTCTTTTATAGTGCTGCTATGATTGTAAAATTAATTACTTATCATAGTGCCTTAGAAGCTATCAATCACTAAGTATCTGCTTCAAGTTTTTTTCAAATGTTTGATTAAACAGGTATGAGACAAGTGGACCAAAATAAGAGACATAATCTAGTAGTAACACTTTTGCAGCTTCCTAAACTATGTCTGATACATTTTCAAAATGTAAAACTTCGAGACCTTGGAATAGAAATGTTGCAACAAATTAGTCGCCAAACAACCAAAATTAAAATTTCGAGATATCCCAAGTAGGCTTTGCTTTGCAGGGAACTTGTTCAAAAAGCCTAGAAACATTTTGTTGAGGCAATATCATATGATGTCCATGTGACCCTATCTAGCAGCTTAAACTTTTAGATCAAGTGGTTCAACAAATATCTTCTCAAGAAAAAAGGAACAATTAGCATCAAAGGAAGAAGGACAAATTGTATATGCACCTTGATTGCAAACAGATCCCCTGTAGTTCTCTTCTTTGCCAAGAAAACCCGGCCAAATGCCCCACGACTAATTGGCTTTATAATCTCAAAGTCATCTATTGAGGTCCGGTCTTTGGTGGGATGCACCGGGCTAGTTCGCAAGCTGCGTACAACATCATCTTCTAAAGGAGCATCTTCGTCAATTACGGTGCTTGTGATGTCAACCTTGTTGTCGACGACTAATTCACATAGTTGTAAATATTTTTCTCTAGAATTAAATTCATTAAACAAGAGTCAAATTTCTGTAAACATGAATGTCTAAAAATTATAAGAAATGTCAAGGCAAATCATCAAGACACTTGCACAGTGTAAATCCCAAATGAAGAGGTCAATTAGACAGTAATTCACCTGATCAATTTTTCTATTCGTGCTCCAAAAGTTTCCACTGTGAGTGCATCAAATTTTCTGCGGTCGGTAACAACTTTCAAGTCTTCAAGGCAAGAAAGCAGATACGACAAAGAGTTATCATGATCCAGGGGGGTACTAGCTACACATCGAGCAATATCAGCAAGTTCGTTCATCTGCATGTCAAAATGGAGAATTAACTTTTTACAACGAGCTGAAGAAATCCAAAATTAATCACAATTTCTATAACATATTGATTCTATACAATTGCCTACCACTTAGTTCCACTACACAGCTTAGTATTTTCTCTCTCAAGAATCTTTAGAATTCATATTTGTTTATGCACAAAACATCTAATTCGTCCTCCATGAAAGCTTCGAATACTGAGCTCTGGCTCTAGTTAAGTTAGGGGTTTGTTTCATAGGATCACATTGTCTCCCAAGGTTTGTGTGAACAAGAAAAGAAATAAAATGAATTGCTAGAAACTTTGCAATATGAAACACAGATGCATATCAAAAGGAGGACATCAAAAGCTGGAAACTTCTATGAAGCATTGTAGCCATCAAATTAAAAAATATGTCGTACCTCAAAATTTCTGGGGCAAAATAATATTGGCCACCTTACCTTTTTGTAAATGTGTGATGTACTAACTTTTCATAATTAAGTAGAGCTCACAGAATCTGAGCAAATCCAGAACCACGCCACCTTAATGGGTACTCTGATATTAGGTATCTAGCTTGTCTGATTGGACATGATAAACCAATTCCAGCACTGTATTTCAGCTATTTAACATGTGATGAGTGGGTGGGAAGTTTAACCATTACCCAAAGAAATTTGTTCAGATTATTAAAAAAAAAAAAAATTGTATGATAATTTGATGTATTTGTTGACCATTGCAGTAAGACACAAGGATCTCATTTGAATAGGGAAAGCTCGCTCAATCTGAATACATACCACAGCCACATGCAATCACAAATCATTTCCTTAACTTCTATCTCTTTATTCTTTTCATTCCATACTAGAGGAGAGACATTATAAAGGAAAACTTACAAGATCATTTAAATTATGTAAGTTTAGATTAGATTAATTTAAATATTTTAATAAGATTTAGGACCTGTTTGGTAAATCAAAGTCAACAATCAATTTTAACCACATATTTCATGGGACCCGTAATTTTTCAAACCATACATTTCCTTAACTTTTATCAAAATCCACCCCAACCCCCCCCCTCCAACCCCCACAAAAAAAAAAAAACACAGGAGCTTAATCTTATTAGAAATTATTTAACCTTTTTTTTTTCTTTTAAGTTCCCCCAAATTCTTCTCTATACCCTCTATTTCTCTTATCTTCCCTATTTCTCATTCTGTACTACATTCCACTCAGACAGTCCTTATACTTCATCATACAGATACGTACATCTCAGCAAACTGGATACAGAAGAAAGTAATATCAAGTGATCATTTATGAATTTTCTAGAGCATCAAACTCTTTTTACACCAAAGTTGACTGCTTCAAAACAAATACATAAAGAAATGCTTAGATCTTCTTGAACATAAAAATTTCAAAGCTAGCAGAACTGTACAGAAAATAACAAGGCCAACAGGTTAAGTAGAAATCAATTAAGCAAAGAGATGTACACCAGTTCAACACATACGACAACTGTAACAAATTTAAGAGTTGTATGTGGTGCATTAATATGGCACGTGCTGTAAGTTACCTACAAGCTGATGAAGATGATAATGAACTCAGCAGACTGATATACCTGAGGAAGATCACCATGCTCAGAGTAAGCACCTTTCGCTGACAAAAGCAAGTCTATCTGGCTCATCTGCGGCGTCATCAATGGTGACCTAGGAGTCATGCTGCCAGCTGATGATGTTGTCATTCCTTGATCAGACTTTGGACCAAAGCGAGTTTTACATGACATGGAAGGTAAACCCTTCATATCTTCCATGAAGACAGAATTATCTGCTTCGGGAAAACAATCTAGCATGTCTTCTGAGCCTCTGTGAGACCAGTCACTGAGTTTTGGAGAAAGAAGATCGGATTCTTCGGTCCTACTCGAATTTGATACTTTGGCACCACCTGGACTCCCAACATGTTGGAAGTCCTTTGAGTGCGACTCCATCAGCTTCTCAAGAGTTTCAGCTATTCTAACTAGGCGCTCATTGACACTCAGACCCTTCTTATCACATCGATCGGCGATTGCACAAATTCTAGAGTGGTCTTCTACGTGCAAAGTGGGTACCTCCTCCTCACAAATGCGACAAATTATTGAACTTTCATCAAAAACACTTGGTTGATCACCCCAATTTCCTGATGAGACTTTACGTTGGTGCTTGGAGGGTATTGAAGGCTGTATATGAGAATCTTTTGCAGAAGGCTCAAAAACTTTAGCAGTAGCGAGATCAGCATCATGGAATACTCTTGTGTTACTTAATATTTTTGAAGCTTCCACGATATTATCATTCTGTTCCTCCTTAACTGAAGCCACGATATTATCATTCCGTTCCTCCTTAACTGAAGCAACGATATCATCTTTGGGTACCTTTCCAATAGGAGATGGAAATTTCTTCCACGAAGCCATCCGATTCCTACTGATAGAAGGATCCAAGTTCTTTGTGGTTTCAACAGGTGAAGATTGCAATTTTTCATGTACAGCATGGTCTCTCTTCCACTCCGAGCCATGTTGCTCTTGACTATAAGATTTCCTTGTGGGGGGAACGTGGGAGGATTTTGCATCAGTAGAAATCTTCCCATCCTTCCCTGTGCTAATAGAAACACGCTTTTCTGCAGGCTGAAGTGATTGCCGGAGCTGGAAAACAGGTTCATCTTCAGCCAACCCACTTTCCTTGTGAAACTGCAACAATCTTGTGCACCTAGTGAGTATAAAAAGCATTCGAGTATGAAGCTTCTTTAGCATGCCCATAGGAAGTTCCTGACGCCTATCATCCAAATCTTGAACTATACCTTCGCACTGAAGCCAAAATTCTCCAGGAGACATCATGACACAGCTCCGAGCCAAAACCAGTAAGTCCTCTAAAGTTTCCTGCCATTCTGGATGGCTTTCTGCATTTTTTTCCAGAGTTCCAACCAGATCTGCAGCAAAAATATGCAGATCTGAATCCACTTCTTCCTTTGCTTTGTCAAATTTTGTCCGTATCATAGTCAAAACCTCCTGTTGCAAGTTTGAGATGATCATGAATATCCAAATTAGTAAGAGTATAATCTCGCCGCTTAAGAAAGAAAACAAAACAAAAATTGGAATAAAACTGAATACCTCCAAATTATTTAAACCTCGAGGCTTCCAAAATGGGTAAGGTCGTACACCTTTGGAATTCAATTCATGAGAGAAACTTTTGATATCACCGGGAAACCTCTTCCTAGGAACACTGGTAACTCGAAGTATAGCTTGAAAGCGGGGAGATTCAGACTCCTTAGGGTTGTCGCATTCATATGATGTCTGAATGATTAATTAGGTTTCAGGTTCTTTAAATTTACAGTTTTCAGCAGAAAATATTTCTGAACATATATGCTTTGACAGAACCAAAGAGACACTTTACCTTCATTTCTGGAGTATATATATTCAAACTCCTAAGTTCTCCAGAATGACGCCATGATGAATCAAAATGCCCTGTGAGAAACATTAGCCAATAGAAAATAATGAACACTCCATCCCATAATAGAAGGATATCAGAAGCCAGAAAACCCAGTCTTTTCTTTTTCTTCCACAAGTGACCTCAAGGGGTCCGGCTTGCACCCACAATTTTACATTAAATTAAGTTAAGCCCTTCAATAATTCCCAGAATTCCTTTTCCTCTTCTCATATGCATAATCTGCGGTAGAAAATGCTTAAAGAAAGCTCGAGTGTTTACCAGGAGCCCAGCAAAGAGGGAGGAAACAGAATAATTATGAACTAAACATACAGCTTTAAATTACATGTTACTATACATAAGAAGACTTCAGTTTGCAGGTTAAGTTTAAACAGAAACACAAGGGACTAACAACAGTGTTACCTAAAACATCTCTCTCCAAATCACACTCAGATACAAGATCACGACCTCCAAGCTTAGCACGGGTTTTTACAAATAAATTAATTAGGCCACCTAAACTCAAGTTTAATAATATGAGAACTGTAAAATTTGAATACCTTGTCCTGGAGGATTCCCTTCCAATAGGCACCTCAAAATTAAAGAAATTTCACGAAGGCAAATGCAAAAGCATCAATATTTTAGGCATTCTTTAGATTTGATGTATTGAGGAATAAAGTAATACAGTTAATTTTTTTGTTGGATGATAACCAATATTTTTCCAGGAGCCAAGACTCATCCAAGGCCATGCCTAGTGGAACAAAGATTAGATGCTTGTGATAAAACTTTGATGGGAAAGGTTCAAGCCAGTTTTAGACAGACATTCAAAACATAGTGGTCTACGTTTCTCATGGAGAAAAATCGACAGATATGAAGTTTTTTATATGAGATACAATGCAAAACAAGATTTCACTCTGACAGTGAATTAATCGCCTTGAAAAAATCTGCAGCAAAATTCTGAGTATCAATGGTGCATAGTATAACTTTAACCAACAACATTGCAACACATTACATCTGTTAAGTCTACTGCATTACGAATTATTCACCAGTTCTCACGTAATACTTTATTACCTAACGTATAACTAAGTTAATAGATGTTCAGTTGTTACTGTTAAGGATCTCGTTATAAGTCTTGAAGAAGTCAAAAATGAGTATTAGCATTTCAATCCCACAACTAAAGATGCATCGGCATATCAAGCAATTAACATTACTACATATACGTAGGTTGTTTTTTCCTTAAAAAATAAGAAAGATAATGCAGATGCATTCACATTTTCAAGAGTACTTGATCAGAAACCATAGAGAAACCTACTAGCAGCTCCAGAAGATGATTCCACATTTTGGAGCCGGGACCGCGCCTGAGCCTTGACTACATTTGGGCTCCGGTCCCAAGGCCGCTCGTTCTCATTTGACAGAATATCCAAATTGCTCCCATTATCAGCATTCTCCACGAATGATTTCTCCTTCTTCCCGCTAGAAACCCCATTGCTACCGCTACCGCTGCCGCCACCAACAACACCAGGGCCACATAGCTTTGACAAGTTACTGGAACCTAAAGGAACCCCCTTTTCTCTACTATTAAAACTAAAGAAACTCTCCTGCGGCAATGGCCCCGATCGTGTCTTTATCTTGTTCAACCCCAGCGACGATGCAACTATCGGCGACACAGACACAGAGGTGGGCCCCGGCCCCGCAGCCTCTTCTGGTTTTTTCAACTTGGAAGGAGCAAATGAAGACGAGATTCCAGAACTGTGCTTACTCAAATTCTGTGCATCTTTCCCTTTAAAGTCCTTTTTGTTAATTTGATTTTTGCCGAAGCTGGTGGTTGGGGTGCTTGGGGATTTGTCTTTGGAAATGGATGGTGAAGATGACTTAGGCTTCTTCTTATCGGATCGGATCGGGGAATTGGAGTTAGACCCGAAAGATTGAGGACTGTTGGAGGATCCATCTGGACTAGAAGTATCTGACTTTTTAGAAGAAAAAAATCTCCCCTTAAACACCATTTTTATTGCTCTTTACCCTTTTCCCCCTTCCCTTTTCTGGGATCCAGAGCATAGTTTTACAGACCAAGCATCAAAATCAAAATTGCTGCCACTGAATTCTTACTAGTAACAGTAGCATAAATAGATGGATTCAGATGGAAATGAAGAGTATTTTTTATGCTATTTCAAGAGTTTTTGTGCGCATTTTAGTGAGAAAATACGAAGGTGGCGGTGCTAGTTGAACGGTTTTGGACTTTGGACCAGATTGGATAGAAAATGAATTTAGAGAGAGAGAGAGAGAAGATGGGTTGAAACCAGGGAAGGTCTGTAACTGTCGTACGAGCCGACGTATTTAGGGCTTCGTTTGTTAGGCTTAACTTTGCCGGGCATATTCGACTTGACTTCAATTCCCGTTTCACCCTCATTTTCTAATATTCATATTTTCTCATGAATTCATTTTTAATCATCAAATTCACAATTTTTAACAATTTTTTAATCACATATTTGATTAATTTTTTTTGAAATCTACTAAAAAAGTACTTATTAATAAGCTTATTTATAAAAGTAAAATTTTAAACCATGTTATCATTATGTACTGATGGTGCACAGCATACACATTCCCCGAGCTCAACCTAATTGGCACAAACTAATGTATCTTATTTTGGCCGGCCTGAGTTCGGATGCATATGCCCGAACTCGAGCATAGTGACCCGATCTTAATGTGTCGTGATTCGGCTACATTAAGTTCGGCCTGAAGGTATGTTCGGGGTTTTACAAGAGGTCGGGCCATTATATCATAAACAAGTTCCTTACGCTCATATTAAAATTATGTTTCCTAAACTGTTACAAATTTACCTCAACTAAAAATATGCACTTCTAATACAACACAAATTTCTTGCAAATATAAGGAACGTTAGAAGATGAATCCCACGAGGACTCAACTTCCAACACCTATAAATATACAACCTGACTTCATTACTAAGGTACGTTTTTCTCATTAACACACCAGCATACAATTTATTTTCTCAAATTCTCCTTCTGACTTAAGCATCGGAGGGGCAACGAGGACATACCTCGACGCCTTTGTTTACCACTTAAACTTTTCTTATTCTCTCTCTGTCTTAAGTATCGGAGAGGCGACGATGACACACTTCGCCGCCTTTGTTTCAGGTATCGAAAGATCTCGTTCGTACTCATTCTCAGTCGTCAGGCTTGAAAATTACAGATACAGTTTTTGGTAGCATCATTGGCGCCGTCTGTGGGAATCGCTACCAGAAGTCATGGTTAATACACGTTCAGGACAACTTCCAGTAAGCTCATCCGCTCCTAACCAGCCCCCTGTAGGAGACCCTCTGATTCCCCTAGAGGTATCGTAAGTAGAACCACCACATCCACCAGCAACAGTCACTCCCAGAGCATTGGAGAAACTCCGCCAACAAGTAGCTGTGTTAACTCAGCTACTACAACAGAGAAGTACACCCCCGGCACCATTCCCGCAAAGTGGTCTTATGGCTAATGATTGGGCTCCGGGTCCCGCCATGGTGATGCCGAAATTTCGGACACACCGCACATACCACTGGGTTCTAGATTAGTCACTATGGACTCTGCATATCTTGCATGAATCATCCAAGAGTG
>CAIGRP010024931.1:0-12347 GCA_903798385.1 Fraxinus cuspidata | reverse complement strand
GACGCCTTTGTTTCAGGTATCGGGAAGACTTCGTTGGCGATCATTCTCAGTCTTCAAGCTCGGGGTTCGACATGTGCGATTTTTGGTAGCATGTCTATTCAAAACTCATATTTTCTTCCAATTAATGGGAATCAAACTGGGGTTTAGTCTAATCGAGATTAAACATGTATTTTAAAAATAAAATTTGAATTATGTTACAGACAACGGTTCACAGGAAGGGCACCAGGATTTGAATTTACTAATGGGGCATNAACTCATATTTTCTTCCAATTAATGGGAATCAAACTGGGGTTTAGTCTAATCGAGATTAAACATGTATTTTAAAAATAAAATTTGAATTATGTTACAGACAACGGTTCACAGGAAGGGCACCAGGATTTGAATTTACTAATGGGGCATGAAAATAAAGAGGTGACACGTTAGAGAATTGTTAAAGAAAAGAGACGAGTGCTCACGGCCCAAAATTCATTACATTTTTAATGCTTTTGTCTTAAATTTAGGGGGTCATTACGAAATATTAAAAGATATCGAAATATTGCATTCTTAACACCATTTCTAAGTGCTCAAAGTCTAATGTTTTACATCGTTAACGATGCTCAAAACAACCAATCGTAACAAATGTTATGGTACATCGAAATAGACAATTTCAAACTAGTATTTCGAGAATTTCGATAAATGCTAACTTTAAAATTTCTTCGACGATCATTCAGTAATCTAATCCATAAATCACCATCATCATCTCGAAATTTGTTTCAAGAATTACATTATAGACATATCGAATTGTCTGATGAACATTAAAAATAATTAAACGTGCATGTTAAAAAGAGGCGTATAACTCTTCTTTTCTTGAAAATTTTTAAATTATTTTGCTTTTTATTTTTGCGTAACAAATTTCTCGATATAATGTACGTCATTTTGTTGCGAAATTTTACATGGGGTTTACATAGGGGTATGAATTGTTTTCCCTAAAATTTCTAATAAATTTTTACACTCAAAATTTTTGATGTCATATCCCATGTAAAATTTATAATAAAATGATGTAAATTATCGAGAAATTTTTGATGTCATATCCCATGTAAAATTTATAATAAAATGATGTAAATTATATCGAGAAATTTTTCGCGCAAAAATAATAAACGTCAATGAAATAATTGAAATTTTTAAAGAAAATAAGAGTTATAAGCACGTTTGACTATTTTCAATGTTCATTTAAACCATTCTATATGTCTATAATGTATTATCAAAACAAGCTTCGAGATAACATATGTAATTTAAGGATTCGACTAGTGTATAATTGTCAAAAAAATTTAAAGTTAGCATGTTACCGAAATTCTCAAAATATTAGTTTGGAATTATCTATTTTGACGCACCGTAACATTTGCTATGATTGATCATTTCTCGCGCCGTTAACGTCATGAAAAACTTGACCGTGACCACTTTGAAATGATATTAAGAGTGAAATATTTTGACTTCGTTTGGCATCCCATAGTTATTTCAAAAATTGACATGTTGAAAACAGGAAGTTGAAAATGAGCTTTTTATTTCTTCCCTTTCAAAAAAAAAATTACTACCATAAAGCCTCAGTATAGTAACCTCTATGCGTCTAGCGCGATTGATAAAACTTTGATATGAACTCATTGATTTTAATTGTGAGATGGGTTTGATCTTACTTGTATCTAAAGTTCAAGTTTTGACATATAATTGGCCATATACATTAATACATTCGAGACGACACTCTAGTCATGCTAATTGCAAGATCTTTTCAGACTGCTCGTCATGATTTATGCTAAATTTTTCAACAAAGTGACTTTCGTTTTGTAACAAGCCAAATTTTGTATGGAATTAAATATGAATCGTTACCAAAAGCTTTATTTAAATTGTACCGATTGACATGCCACTAGATTTAAATTTTATACAAGATTAAAAGAAATCAACATACTGTCTAATAATTAAAGAATAAATTATTGTCAACAGTAGTGAGTCACAATCTTGTTATTTATTCAATTTAAAAGCTAAAAGTTAACAAAACAACATATTACAATGTATTCTACTCATTTTAAAAATATGCATGCGTGGTCTTCATAATAATGTGCACTGTGCAGTACATTTCAGATTTATCTCTTATTTAACTAAGAAGTTATTTTAAATTACAAGTAATGGATTAATCATACGGTAGTGAACTTACATGGTAGCATACTAAACTTTACTTTATAATGAAACTAACGACAATAAAGGAAAATTTAATTATTTTAAGAAATAAAATTGGTAGAAGGCAAATAATGCAGTTTAAATCAACCATATAATTTTAACTTCAAATTAAGAGTGAATCCAAGCATCTGAATGTTTTCAAAAGGGACGTAAAATTTACCTACTAGAAAATAAGACAACTTTAATCAAATAAATAGTATTTCAAAATTTCAAATAAAAGAAGCATAGGATAATAAGACTAAAGTTAATGCTGGAATAAAAATTAGTCTCGTTACACTGGATTATTTTTTTATTGTGTTCAAAAAATCTTGGCACCACAACAACACTTCATTACCTGCCAACCAACGACCCGATTAAACCCGTGAGGGAAAAAATAATTGGTCAGTATATGAGAATATCAATAGGACACGAATTAATAGTGCAAATCCCGAATAAAAATATTAAATCATGCGTCACAAATATCATACCGTCATATCATATCTTTGAAAATCGGTAAGAGCTCAAATATATCATATTTTTGGTACCGGATGACCATTACATATAATAACATAACATCTCATATTATAACTTTCATTAGCATAATATTCGTCAACATGAAAAAAAAATTAAACGGGACTAACCACTTGCACCTCGTAATCCTACCTTGTTAAATTAAATGAGTTCTTGAAAGATGAAAAATCTCAAAATCAAGTTCCAAAATATTTCCTGCCTCTACTTGTGTGCCGTACATAAAAGTATATTTTGCTTATGTCATACACCTACAAGTACCTAGGCAATAATAACCTAAACTTTAAAAACAAATTGGTGCATAGTGGGAAACGCGTGGGAGTGGGATAGGGTAATTGGATAGGAATATTTGAAACTAAATTTTGATCAAGTCTTATCAATTTAAGATTCTCACACGTGTCAAATTAACCACAACTAAAAAAATATAAAATAGAATAAAAATAGAAACAAACACATAGCATACAATGCTTCCCCATTAAAATTCACAATTCAATAAAATAATTTAACTAAATTACAATTTAAGGCAAAATCTTTCAACCTCGATAACTTGGGCCTCGCTTATCCGAATTAACTTTTTTTCATGCCCAAAATGCATAATTAATTACGAGCCCAATATTGACACATTTATGATTAATCCAACGAGCCCAACGAAAGTTCATCGACAGGCGTGTCTCCCAACAGATTTTGTAAGGTTGGATCAAGACATTCTATCTCCGCTTGCTGGGAAAAAGCTGTTATACGCATATGAAACCATGGACTTCTGGGAACAAATAAAGAATCCTGGGTGAGCCAAAGATGTAGAGACTGCTTCCTCAACCACTTCATATGCCTAGGGGAATTTTCATCTAACTGAGGATTTCAATTTTGCAGAATGTCTCTGAAAAGTTCTGGCTTGTATCTTGCACAGTTTAGATTCACCTCACCCCCATCTGTTAGCAAGTGGAGATGGTACAAAGAATGCTACAATCACTGGTGATGTAAATACATCCATCAGCAAAAGTTCATCCAACTGCGAAGGTCGGATTGATGTCAACACGTCATTTGTTCAGTATTCTTGTTGCTTAATTTTTCAACAATTATGTGAAGTAATTTTTCTTAGATCTTATATGTTCTCAAATTCTGTTTCTTACATTCACTGTAATATTTCATCAGTTTTTCTATCTATTCTTAGCTTTTGGCAGCCTCCATTTTCTTCTAACTATATTTCTGAGTTCCCTGCTAATTGGTCCTAATGTTTCAATCTCCGCCAATGCTCGCATAGGAGCAGGTGTGAGGCTTGTCAGTTGCATTATTCTTGATGATGTTGAAATCAAGGTACAAATCCCCCAAATTACTGGATATTATCTTTGCTAACGACATCACGTGAAACTTTAACCTTCGTGCTTTATGTTTATGCAAAGGAAACTGCTGTTCTAATCCACGCAATTGTTGGATGGAAGTCCTCCATTGAAAGGTGGTCAAGAGTCCAAGTAAGTGCGAGGATTCATCTAATTATTGTCTTAACAAATTTACTACTTTTCTTCTAGTTTCTATAAAGAGTTTAGCCATTCTTTGCTCGATCTAATACAATTACAACTCCATTATGTTTTCTGCGATAAGAATGTTACCCAAGCTTTAATCTGCTATTCCTGGCTTCAGGGGTTTACAATGCTAAGCTTGGAGTTACAATTCTAGGTACTTTTTCGACACTTTCTCCGTATCTGTTTTCTTTCACCCTCAAGTCGTAACCGTAGGAATGTATTTTAAACCAGGCGAATCTGTAACAGTAGAAGATGAAGTAGTGGTAATCAACAGCATCATCCTTCCAAACAAGACTCTTAATGTAAGCGTTCAAGAAGAAATCATACTGTAGTACCATGAGATATTCTGCAACGAGCATCTATTATCGCAGCTACAAGCTCGAATCCTTTTATGCATACTTTGTACCTTGTAGTATTGCACCATACAGTTTTATTGAATTCCTAGAAAGGCATTTTCAAATTTTTTTAATTTCCTTTTTGTTTTGTAAATTGACGACATGATATTGAATAAACGAATTTACCGTTTTACTTATTTTTGAATGCATCCCACTAAATAATTTCTTTAAATGCATGTATAATCGTTTTTATAAAAGCGCACCCCATAATTTTTATGGAAATCGCAAGAAAAAAAAACCAAGTGATAATGATGAGAACATTAATAAGGTTAGAAATCTTTACATAATCTCCTGCTTCTATTCACAGATACATTCTGCAATCCCTTGTATGAACCAGTCAGGCTTCGATTTTGACAAAAACACGAAAATAAAACACGTAATAGATAGCAAAAAACTTAGTCATGAGCAAGTAGAAGCCCCTATCAGTCACTGTCTTGTCTTACCTTCAATACTTCTTAAATGGACACTTGATTTTCTTCAAGCTTTACGGGCACCATAGCCACACGCAGTTAGAAACCCCATCAATCTTCCATCCTGTAGACTTCACCTTACATTCAGTAGTTCCTCAACGTATACTCAATTCCTCAACCTTTACACGCACGATCACGCCATGAGCCTTGTTGCATTGTTAGTACCTGTAGTGACAAGATTTCATAAACATGGTCACCACACAAGCCAGAGTTGCAATCAACCATAATATCACGTGAAATCTCTAACCTGGTTACTAAGAAGACTTTTGACGGGTGGACTATCAATGTCCTCATTTGTATTATTATCCTCTTCTTCTTCGTTATCTGTTTCTGCATCTAGTAGCAGTGAAGGGGCCCCGAACATCGCCTCGTCATGAGCAGCCTTGATATCTTCCTCTTTCTTCGCCTGGAGAATGAAAGAAATTTATACAAGTTAAAAATCTTAGACGAGGATACGACTTTCTCAAAACAGACCATCAATCAGAAACAAACACGAAAGCAATCAAAGGATGTGCACAGTACCTCCACTACAGAAAACCGAAAGCTTTGCCCCAAGTGCTTGACTAATGCTGCATCATCCTCCACAGCTGCCATCACGTGACAAAGCATTAGCATCACTCTTAGCATCATATACAAGAAAATGTTGGAACTTGGAACAAACTTTAAGTCTCTATTTGGCAAATTTATAAATGGTATATAAAGATGAATACTAAGATGAATAGTAGCGAGTCCACGAAATGTGTGAATATAAATGAGATGCAGTTAAGAATGAATGGTTGAAATTAATGTTTGATTTTGACTAAATTTATAAATTGATTGCCAAACCAAGGCTAAAAATTATTTCTAGCATATCTCAGGTTGTAAACCAATATTAAAAGCTTGAATATAATCGATTTCAATTACAAATAGATAGAAATGAGTGGTAAATAAGTAAGTAATAACTGTGGATCTTATAAATAAAAAGTAGGTTTGACCAAAAGTGTGTATAAATTAAACACCTTCCTCACACTTATTGAATGAATTTTTTCTCTGAGATATCTCTTTATGAAAATTTGCCTATGCATCAACTAAACCACCCTGGAAGAATCCTTAGTCGGATTCCCAGCCTATCTCGGCTGTAAACCAATATTAAAGAGTTTCAACAAACATCCAATCATGTTAAAATCCTCTATTGTGGAATCACTTATAAATATGGTACTCTATCGAGTGTATAATTTTATGTCTTTATTGTTTCTTGAATTATTTTATTGATTCATGTTGAGGCTTACGGTCGGAGGGATTCGAACCCCCAACACCGTGGTTCGTAGTCACATGTTTTAGTCCTCTGAGCTACAGGCACCATCCCATCTCCATTGGATCCGCTCCCTAGAGTACCTCAAAAAAGAACCTTTCCTCTTCCCTCCCCAGCCATTTCATTTCGGGTCAGCAGAACGTAGACATACTGACACATACCTATTTAGCCTTTCCAAACATAGATTAATGCTCTTTCTTTTATTTATTTTCTTCCCGATCAGATAACATTACCCATTAATCATTAAGAAGTTGAAGCAGTAACAGAGGTTTTTGTCTTGCTCCGACGCAAGAACATAGTTTTACATTTAGCCCATGTTTGACTCTCATTAAAACAAAACTCTTTATTTCTTATACTAATTTTTAACCACACATTCACACAATAAAATATTCTGCACGTAAACCTAAAACTTTTCTCCACTTTTAACCACATTCTCCAAAAACTCACAATTCAAAACATCATTTTCCTCCCAATTTCTCTTTATAATGGTTGTCAAACGGGGGCTCAGTCCAAGACCAAAATATTCACAGATTTTCCAATTTCCGTCAAAAGTGCAATTTCAGTTGGGAATTGGAAATATAGAATGGGATAGATTCTACTTAGTTGTGTATTTCTGAATGATACATTGAAAACCATTCAACCTCATCGGACACTCAACAGCTTCCCGTCGGACTGACTTTGCTCGCTTAACTACTATGTTAATTGATGGCTTGAGTGGACCAAATCATCCAGGAAGAAACATAAAAACAGTATTCCACATTTCTCTTCAGAACAAAACTACGCCCGTTAAATGGTTAAGGCAAATTGTGACGCCTTATCTTTTCCTCCCTGAATATTGCATGCCTCAGTAGTTCCTAAATGATTTCTAATACCACAATCTTTAGTAAATATACTTCTTTTTTCAACAGTTTAGAGTTAAAATCATTAATACCACAATCTTTTAGTAAATAAACTTCCTTTTTTTTTTTTTTTGACAGTTTAGAGGTTAAATCATTACTAAATGGGCTTCATGAGTCTATAATTGGCACATGCCCATCAAATTAAAAAAATAAAAAAGTGTGTTAATGCAGAAAATATCCTTCATGCACTGATTACCCTCAACCTAATAGAGGAGAAAATGCCTAGTTGTCCCAAAAGTGATATTATATCACAAAAAAGGGAGCATATGATCTAAAAAAGAGAGATGTGAAAAGCCAGTACAAAGAATTAGATAAGTTAGGAACATCTGAACCAAACTAGAATTCTAATCATACACATTAGCAACTACTATTGCAAACATAATCTACCAAGCACATGAGATATTGAGACCAAAATAAATCCAAATTATCAACCAGAGGAAAAGAATGCTATCA
Source organism: Fraxinus cuspidata (assembly GCA_903798385.1). NCBI lineage: Eukaryota > Viridiplantae > Streptophyta > Magnoliopsida > Lamiales > Oleaceae > Fraxinus > Fraxinus cuspidata. Next base: position 4,604 of record CAIGRP010024931.1, on the reverse strand, counting down.
AATTTCGAGTACTGATGAAAAAGACAATATAGGAAGTATTTTAACCTTCGATTTCCTCGTCATCCAGAGGGGCATCCTTGTTGAAGTCAAATCGCTCCCATCCAGATCCCGTTCCCATGCTTTCATCCTTTTCAGCTGCAAGTAGAACAAGATTTAGAACATGAAAATTTCACAGTTTCCACGAAAAATTACCACAATACTTAACAGTAAGAAATCACTTCAAACAATAAATAAATAAACCTCAATAATATTATCAGCTGTGCTATATCTAGAACTGGAAAAATATAAAATATAGATGCGACATAGATTTCACGTGGAATTGGGCTCTGATACTAAAATAGTAAAATTTATGAAAATGCAATTTAAACATGAACTAATTCCATTCAGGAGAGTAAATTTGTAGTACCAAACATGATCGATTCTATTGTTCTCCAGCTCAACCCAGCACTTTTATTGAGCGAGTTATATGGAATCTCTTCAGCAATGTCAAACAAATCAATATAATCTGGACTATCAATCATCCAACAAAAAGCGCCACTCAAACTTAAGCAATAAAATTCTCCACCAAAGCATATATGGGGCACGCTGTCTCCCGTGCATAATCTTCATAATATGATACTAATGTGCAAACCTCACCCTTCTAACTTAACCACACCACCAGAGTTTTTAGGTGCAATTTGTTAGTGTTGCACAGGACCTGAAATTTACCAGCACCTGAACAGAAGCCATTTCCATATGCTTCAATTTCATCCATTATCTGAATTTTCAATGCTTTCCAATCTTTCTCATAACTGGTTTTCTTGGCAAATAGTATCAACGCCATCAATATCTGATTGATATAGCAAGTTGAAGTATGCACCTACCAGATCTCAATAGTTACTAGGACTATATGGAACCTCGTTCCACAATTATAGTTACAATCTGCTTTAGCAAGTATATGCACCATCATTGATAGATTCATGTTTCATCATAGAAGTGAGGTGACAGGAAAACGGTAACCTTGTAATATTTGCAGCCTGGTTTGAAAAGTAATTTATATCTGTTGTGGCGGGCACGACTAAAGCTAAGCAAGGCTATGTATGACAATCTTGATAGAATGACTTCGAGACTCATTGTTATGCACAATTCATGGCTCCTTCAGTCGCACCTATTTATCTAGTTGAAATTTATTTTTTGGTGAAACTCACGACTGACAGATAAAATGTATTGTGAATTCCTACAAAAAGTATGAGAGAGTGATTTATCATATACTTCCACGTGCACAATTCGTGGCTCCTTAAGTCGCACCTAATTATCTTGTCGAAATTTATTTATTTTTTGGTGAAACTGATGTGAGAGACAAATTGTATCGCGAATTCCTAAAAAAGTATGGGAGTTTGAGATTTATCAGTTACTTCCACATCTACATGCTATTCATCTATTCCTTCTATAACCAAAAAGAAGGATTACATGACATTGTCCAAGTAACCTAACAGCAGGCAATTATAATTTTTTTTTCTGGCACAGAAATGACCTTACAAATTATCCAGCTTAAACCAAAATAAATCTAAATTAACACAACTGCATCAGTGTCACAATGTTATGTAACAAATTACACGCGATAATATTGGATAGCAGGTTTAAGTATATCAAGTTTTCATGAAAGTGGCTACCTCATGCTACCAGCAACAAGACAACCATAATTATGTTGTTTTATACTCTCCAATTTCTTAAAAGATTTCTTTCTTTGGTCCATTATTCGAGGTTTTTATTTGAATCGGTTCCCTGTAGCAACATCAGCTACCTGAGTAGAGAACTTCAACTATACTGTTAGGGAGCAACAATTCACCTCCTTCACTTTCCCTCGAATTTATACTGCCACCCAAAGGCTCATCACATAATTGTGCGTCCAAAGCATCATAATTGCGTGTGCATCTGTGCAAACACTTTTAAACAACTCTGATAAACATTCTAGACGAAGCCCAACTCTTTAATATATTAGCTGCAAGAATACTCACATGGAGAGCAGTTTAAGCTATTGATTTAAGCAAATTATTTGTGAAGTATGGTATGTTCTTCATGCATGTCAGATGTTCTATCCACAGAAGAATAAATATTCTTGGAATCTTTTAGCTTATATCGGCAAATTCAGCCTACTCTTAGAGCTGGTTGTATCTCTAGTTCCATTGCTTGGTGAAATTTCCTTATTACAATCACATTTTTCCGCATCCATTAAAGTTTCGACTTCATTTCAGTTCACTCTTCCTCAAGACATGTAATTTGTTAAACTAAAGAATTATCAACTGGCATCCTCGGTCCAACCGTGCACATAAGGTGCATGGAGCTTAAAGTTCTAAGTACCTCTTTTTCCCCATATATTACTGCTTATCTGAAATATTCTAAAGGAATTTTTGTGCATCATAGCACTTTAACCTAGAATATGATCAAATCCTTCCTACAACTAATTTACTTAAAGTTGCATGTAATGACTAAAAATCCTCACAGGATAACATACAAGGAACAAAGGACCAGAATCAAAGGGGCATGGGCAAAGTATTTTCTCAGGGTGGCTGAAGGGACAAACAACAAATCTAACCTTTGACATCGTTTGAAGCAAGCAGCAGAAGGTATCAGAAGTATATGTATTGAAAGTATCAAAGACTCATATACACAAACGAAATACAAACAGAAAATTAGGATAATTACCATTTTCTGAAAGCTGCAATTTCATCTTGGCTTTGACTCTTTCAGCTGGTGTCTGTTAAAAAATAAAAATACAACCGTTACAAAATTTCATATCAAATAGCATTTGCAGAAGAAATTTATAAATGGTAGAAAACAACATACAATCAACTTAAAGAAATTCATTGTGCCTACAACTTAAGTATATATTTTGGGCTTTTCTTCTTCACGATTCATAATCAATACAATCCATATTTATTGTATTCAATTTGAACAAAAGAAATTCTAATTCTGGCATCTGAGTGATAAGATGCCACAGCTAATGCAACATGATTGACATGAATTAACCTTTAACCAAGAGAAATAGCTACAGCCTTGTAGTCCCCATCCCCAACCCCCTGTCCCCACTGAGAAAAATTGGCAATCTAAGGGCAAACGATAAATATGAAATCAGAACACGTACATGGATTTCTTAAAAAACAGCTTTTGCTATTCACTCTTAAACAAGTCTCGACTGCATTCATTTAAGTTTACATCTTCACACTATGAATAACACCATTCACATTGTCCCAAGGTCCTATACCGTCAAAAATCTCTCTTTAGACACTGAGGCGAAGAGAAGATAAGAATCAAACAAACAAATATACCATAAAGCCAAAGAGTTTTGCGAAAATGTGCATAAAAGGCCCTTGTTATATAGATTACCCTTGTGGAACTGCACAATATCAAATTCTAAGTCACGGAATTTACATTTTTTCGCTGCAATACAGTAGATTACACAAATTCTAGAACCAAAAGTACCAACCTGAATAAACACACAAAAGCTTAAATCTTGCGACTGTAAAACGAATTGCACATACATTGCAAAATCGAAACTCCAATTTTATTTGCAAAATCAATAATTGAAAGGTAATAATTCTGAACAGCAACACGCACCATCTTGTCATAACCTTCAATAAGTTTAGTGTGATCAACCCTGCCTCCGTCCCCACCACCGTTCTTCTTCTCCCTGTGCTTTTTACCCTTCTCCGACCTCCTCTGCCCTGGAGACCCACTCCTCGACCTCCTCTTACTCCTTTCTCTATCTCTTTCCCTACTCCTACTCCTAGACAGGTGTTTAAGACTTAACCCATAATCCTCCCGGCTCCTGCTCCTTCGCCTTGACCGCCTATCTCGGCTGCAGTGACGACGCCTTGAATAACCATCAGGGCTTCGGCTCCTGCTCCGGCGCCTAGAATATCTAACTGGGCTTCGGCTTTTGCTCCTGCTACGGCTCCTTGAATGTTTACCTCTAGTTTTATCTCGATCGGGGCTCTTGCTCCAGCTCCGGCAGCTTGAATTTCGACTATTTTTATCTTGGTTTGGTGTTCGTTCTTTGGGTCCTTTGCTGAGCTTGTTTTGGATGGAATCAACCTGGGCTTGTTTCTGAAAATTGGAGGAGGTGGTGGGACTGGAGGCTTTGACGAAACTGCTGAGAAAAGATGAGGAGGTAGGGAGAGCGGAACCTCTGGGTGGAACGGCGTTGTTGGCGGAAGTGGTAGAAGAGAATCCAAGACCTTGTTTGAATCTGGCTGCGCCACCGCCTTTCTGAGTCAATTCATCATAGTATGCCGCCAATTTATCGTCCTCCATTTGCCTGAAGTGGGCAACGGAAGCAGAATCGTCGGAGGCAATGCTGTGATTTGGTTTTAAAGGGTGTTGGGCCTAGTGTGTACAGTTTCCCCAGGCCCATCAAGATATTTCAGCCTGTAAACTGAGCCCAGTCTACGAAAGAATCGCATTCCATTGCTCAAGAATTATACGATTCAGCTTGAGTTATGGCACAAGTAATTTGAGAAGATGTAATCGCCAAGGGGACTTCGGAGAACAATAGTAAAATAATAATAATAATAATAATGGTGATGGAATTTGTGAAAATGGATTATCAAAATAATCATTTATCA
>CAIGRP010024927.1:0-31668 GCA_903798385.1 Fraxinus cuspidata | reverse complement strand
TAAAATTTTCAGAAAATTTGTCATCTACTGCATTTGAAACTTTTTGTTGAACCAAAATCCTCTTCATCTTTTGTTACCAAATTGAAAAATCTTCTTTCCTATTGAAAATTCCAATTTCGAAATATGAAATCATTTTGAAAAAAAAAAAACGACAAAAATGCACTAATAGATTACACAAAGTAATCCTAAGGTAACAATATACACTGTTTTAGGTTCCTAGGGTTTCGTGAGACTCAAGATCTCAGATCAAGGGAATGTTCAAACAGGTCAAGTCTAGATGTTCTAACGGAATACCCAATGCAACACGAAGGTATGTCAACAAAAAATAAAATTTTCACGCAATGCAATCTCACACAGAGACTAAACAACCGTTACAGCACAAAGTCAAATACCAACTTGCATTCAAATTCAACACTTCAAAAACAGCAATTAATTCCTAAATTTCTAGCACAAGCAATGGTTTCCTCTTCACGGTAACCCCAATTCTAATGTCACCCCACACGATGACGCGCTAATGCTGAAATCTAAAACAGGATAAGCCAATTTACTAGAGTAGACCTATCTGAGTCTGTAAATTACGAAAAATAAATTTTTAACATTTTAGGGCCACCACTATTCGCCTTAAAGTTTGCAGCAACCGATAGAATGTAAAATTGAATCCTGAAAAAGCAGGGGCAAAATCGTCCAATATTTCCTACGTAAGCTAAAACACTAAACCAATGATATAAGTACGATTAGGAAATCAAAATGAAGATTCTGTTTGAAGAAATTGTCGTAGGAAAATGTCCCACGCACTGTCGCCGACCATCATGCGCCTGACCTCCAGCAGCACCTCCGCCTGTACGTCATTCCAGTGGTCTTGGATTTTTCAAATGGCCACTGATTTGGCCGGAAAATGAGGTTGCAAGTCCAGTTTTTGGGGAGAAAAAATGGACAACTTTTTTCACCATTTTTCTGCTCGATTTTTGGCCTGAAATCCACCTCAACCTCGCTCTGATACCAAATGTTGAATATTGGGCTCCAATCACCACAATCAACCGGGCTCAGTCTCTTTGAATCGACACCACAGTCACAAACCAAATCCTAAACTAAAACCCCCTAAACCGGTTGCTCCAAGGTGCTCACAAAGGGCTGATATGAATGTTATTTGTAGCCAAAAAAATCAGCCACAAAGGCTAAGAGAAGAAGGGAATAAGACGGCACAAAGTCAAGGTAAGCACTCTCTTCACTTCTCTAAAAACTCACGGCTATCACAACATTCACAGTTAAAAAACTAACACAAATAGTAATGGGTAGTTTATATAAGCCAAAGGGGTGGGCTTTAGGTTAAGGTAAGTAAGGCCCAAGTAGGTAACAATAAATGGGCTGTCAACCCTAAAGTCGTCCATGGGTAATGGGATGGGCCATGAGTAACACTAACACAATTAGGTTACTTCAAATGGCTCGAAGAAGTTGTCGGAATAGTTTGTTCGATTGTGGTGTCGATTTTTTCACTTCACTCATCGGCCGAGGCCTATGAAGTATAATCCAACAAAACTGAAAATCGGGTTAACATTATCGTCCGGATTTATTGGGTATCAAAACCCAACAATGTTCTTGGAAATTCAATATTTTGTATTGAAGAATAAGTTATCTCTAAATACTTTTTTTTTTCTTTACATTGTTTGTACGAACTCTTGTTAAAGAAGTCTAATTTATTTTCTTCAAAAAATTAGAACTTTATTGGTGCTTTGAATACATGAGATATGAGTAGGAATTCTTCAATTCTCTTGGATTTTCTTAGATTTGGTTTTTCATTACTTTTCAATTTTTTAACGAGCTCTTCTTTTCCCATAATTTTTTTCTTCGTTGCTTTCTTGATAATGAAGTTATTGCACGACATTTTCGAAATATGAAACCCGTAGAGAAATAAGATTTTTAAATATATTCGTTGTTGTCTTGTTTGATAATAATTTGTCGTTTTCTTATTGAATTTGTGGTCTAATGTCTGTAATAATGGATTTGAAGAGTATATAACAGCGAGCCTTACGTGACAACCAAAATTGACAATAAGACATTAATAAGTTTAAGAATACTTTGTCATCGACAATTTTTATGTTGGAATATGTATTTAATAGTCTCTCTATATACAAAATGATGGTCACCAAACAATTTATACATTTGTTTAATTAACTCACTCACTGATCCATATTAGCGGAGAGTATCTAATGGCGGCCTTATATGGCAAACCGAATTGACAATAGGACATTAAGAAGCTTAAAAATGCTTCGTCAAAATATATAATAGATGGTCACCGAACTTAGAAATTTGTTCAAGTTAAATTACTGCTCGAACATCCGCATTAACAATTGGAGAGTATCTAAAAACGCGCTCGAAAGCCCTTCTCTATCGATTCGTCCTAAGATAAGGAACCCTGTGTGACAGAAGAATACGTCTCGCATTGGAATAATGCTATGTGAAAATGATTAGACTAGACATTAATTTAGATGTTAGCATATTATGTGTTCTATTAATAAATTATAAAATTTGTATTTAATTCAACATATAATTTAATTATATAAGTGTTGTCACGGCATTAAGAGCAAAGCTGTATGGCCCGAGATTAAATCTCGAGTCAAACACTTGGCGCCCCCCTATTGGCGGGGTGTCCGGCAGACACCCCTCCAATAGCCACTTGGCGCCCTTGATTTGACTCGAAATTTAATCCCGGGCCAATACCTTTTTCCGTTATTAAATATTATTGGTGCTGAATCGCAGTACGAGGCGTCGACAAAAGCCTGTCGGCATTTCTGTTTAAGCAACGTTGTGATGCTCACTCCCTACTTTTTTAGCTAGTTAAAATGGCTGGGACCCGCCAATAAAGCAGCTTTGAAAGTCCAAGTTTTGTTGATGTAATAATAAAAACAGCTTTAAATAGGAATAAAATAAAGATTAAAGGACTCAAAAGCAACAGCATAAGTTCCTTTGAGCACCAAGTCTCATGAAGGGAATAAAGTTCTCTCTTCATTATCTATTACTTTTTCTGATCCCCCCAATAAACGATTAATAATTGATTATCAAACTATATTTATCATCATTGCTACTTATAAGAAGATTTAAGATCTTTGGTGACCAAACACGAGGCTCACCTTGGACCCACTTCAGAAGATTGAAAATGTTATTGCAATAACATAATCCAAGGCCGGATTGCTTAGCTCTCTCACCCAACTCGATCAACCTTGCTGTCATTTAAAAACATCACCATTACTCCATATGAAGGTGTTTCATTGTTGACACTATCACCACTTACGTGACCAAATATATTCAAACAAGCGTATCCTCTGACGTTGTCGCCTCCAAAATCCACAAATCAAAGGAAAGTAATGATAGTTTAGGTAATAGTTAATTCTTATATATATAGACGACATTGAAAATACAGGCAATATGATAACTTCATTTATTGACCTCGAGAATCAATTGAAATTCATTTATCAGGATAGTTACACAGCTACAAATATCGACACTATAGTTCAATGTGATAGAGGACGGAAAACTCTTGCTTAATGGCCTATAAATAGATCCATTTGTCCCCTACTCAAGGGGTACTCAAAAAATTTCTTGAAGGTGGTTATTAATAAAAAAACATTTTTTTCTACAAATTCCAGCAATTACCCAAAAATTGTATAAAGTTGATCTAAATATGTCATGTCCTTTCTCAATCATCAACAAAGATATAAAAACAGAGTTTTTAAACGAGAAATTTGATTTTAATGAATTTGTTTATCCTTGCAGACATATAAAAAAATAAAATAAAAATCAAATTGCTGTTTATCGATTCTCTTCTACACTAACAATTTAATTTTGCTATCATATTGATTTTTAATTTTTTTTTTTTTACCTTGGCCACTAAACTTTAATTTTGTCTCATATTCACCACCTAACTTTACAAAATATTACATTCAAACCACTGGCTCAACTTTGGATCCATTTTATAACTCAAACACTCCATACGTACGTGCACTAAGTCATAGGATTTAACTAAAAATCCTAATGATTTGATGAGTTAATTCACAAAGACGTAAGATTTTCAGTTAAAGAATACACATCAAACTGAACTAATAACCAAAATGAAACCTTTTGTCAAGACAAGTCCGAAACAAATTACCCATGTTTGACAACCATTAAAACGAAACTCTTTTTTTCTTAAAACTTATTTTCAATTAGACATTTTTACAATAAAATATTTTGCACGTAAACCTAAATTTTTTTCAACTTTTAACCATACACTCTCCAAAAAAATCACTATTTCAAAACTAATTAAAAAACTATTTTTAATGGTTATCAAACAAGGGCTAAAGTTCAGCGAGCCAGCACCCGAAAAGCCCCTACGGTGCTCGGCCTGACTTTGGTGGAATTTTTTTCTTTTTTCTTTCGGCTGTCCATGCTCACTTGGATTTCTGAATTCGTCACTGGCCATCAATGAAATTAACTCTTATCAATCAAATAAATTTCTTCACTTAGATTACGACATATCAACACAATATAAAACATTATATAAATAATTATGTACAAGAAATACTTTCCATTTTTAAATATATTGGCGACCTATGAAACCTTTTCACACTACCCCCACACACATATATACAAGCAACATGTTGTCCAGTCTCCACCTGTCATTTAACAGACGAAAACGCCTAACAAGAAACTAACATTGGAATCTTGTAATAGCGTTAAGAAGTGCCGTTTTCAAATTTTCCCTCAATGTCGGCTAAAAGCGTTATTATCAAGTAACGACTCTCCTATATAAATTCATCCTTACCCGTGGACGAAGATATATCCCCTCTCTAAAGCTATCCCACAACAGCTATGGAGAATTCAATAGAATGCAAATACGTAAAACAGCAAAAAGGGTTCTTAATGAACCTACCATCAGATATTTTGGTTGAAATTCTGTCTAGGCTCCCTGCCCGAGCCGTGTTCCGATGCAAATGCGTGTGCAAAACCTGGATCAAGATATTTTCCGACAGTAAATTTGTAGCCTTACATTTTGCCAAGGCTCGTCCAGGCCTCGTCGTCAATCAATCTGATATGTTCAAGAATTTCATGAAGGTAGTAGAATTTGAAGATGAGATTGATCATCATGATCTTGACGATGATTCTCTTGTGAAATTTGATCTCAAGAGGTTGAGTGAATTCTCTGATGCAAATATAGTTCTTGATGGCTCTGTTAATGGCTTGATATGCCTGAGGGATACGAATTACGAACACGAAAGTGTTTACGTCTGTAATCCAATAACACGGGAATATGTTAGGCTCCCGGCTCCCGAGGGAGTCGTTCGGTTTCCTAGCATAGTCACGTACGGGTTCGGGGTAAGCAGAGTAGCTGGTGAATACAAACTGGTTCGAGTTTTTCACGACCAGGTTCTCGACCCGATTAGGCAAACATGCGTAAGAATTCCGAGGTCGGAATGTCATGTTTACACCCTCGGAACCGGATCATGGAGAAGCATTAATGAAAATATGTCGAATTTTGCATATGGTCGTCGTTGTCGTTCTGTTGGGTTATATTTCTATGGGAATATTCATTGGCTGATACAAGATTTAGATGGTACTCATGAACTGATTTCATGTTTTGATCTTGAAAATGAAGTTTTTCAACCATTTCCGGCTCCATTTCCGGGCACGCAAGGTCTTCTGGGGAGTCTCGGAGTTTTACAAGATCGTCTGTGTTTATGCGATAATACTTCGTATTGTGAAATCAACATCTGGGTTATGAAGGAATATGGAGTGGAGAAGTCGTGGACTCGACAATTTGTCATCACTAAAATGACACAGCTAATAGGGCCAACGCTTGAAGTAGTCTATCCATTCAAAGTTTTCAAAGATGGTGTGATTATGGTGCTATGGGGGGACTTTTTTATGCTGTACTGTTGCAATAAGAGTAATCTCGGGCAAGAAGTCGACCTCGAACAACCACGAGGGTCTAATAGTATCGAGGCAATGCTTCATGTTGCAAGCTTGGTTTCACTCAAGAACTTTGGATTGGAGAATGTTTGTAACTTTTGATTGTGAAGCAAAACAAGGAATAGTGGAACCCAAATGCGTGACAAGAACGGAAAGGACGCACATCTAGTTTACCAGTTATCGTACACATGGTAAACGTTGGATAGCTAAGTGCGAGCAAATGCTTGGGACAATGACAATTGTCCTAGACACGTGCACAATCATATATTTATATTCATTCTGTATGTACAAATTAATCGTTATGTATACAGTGTGCTGTTATTGTACAAAATGGAAATAGCCACGTACACATAACTTGGCTTCGACTAGGATAGATTGTACATTAAACAAGATATTAACTTTTCACTTTGACTTCATGACCATGCCAAAATTGAAACAATAGAAGCATATTGAAGCAAACATGGCATAAGATAATACTTTGGCCAATAACAAAGAGCATAATCTACAATGTCATACAAAATGGGAAATTTCTTCATTTCATCTTTTTGTAAAGAGTAGACATTTCAGTGGCATAAAAATACAATGTGGTTCTATCTTTAGAGTACATACGAGCACAAAGAATGCCTTAATATTATTGTACACTAGTGCATACTGATGCTAATCAAGCCTGGGCTGAGAGAGCACCCTTGAGTTTCAGTAACGATATGACCTACCCTCAAACAGCAGATCAACCTGAAGTTCGTGATCAAGAATCTTGGAAGACAACATTTAGAAGATAGCTTTGAGCGACACGATCGTCTAAGTTCTGTTACCTTACTTGAAATGTTCTTGCCGAATAATTGCCACCACTTCAGGGTGCAATTCATCATTGTCTTTTTGTTTCCATATTTCGCCATTTGCATGGACCCGCCATGATATTTGAGGTAGTGCTGAATAATCTGCAAAATATCAATAGAATTATGGTAGTCGACTTTGACCTACAAAACATAATGATATCAGTAACAAACAACAACAATGAGAAAGGGTAGTGCATAAGGATATTGAACTCCTATATTCATGCCACCATATCAATAAACAAAACGGAAAGATGGAATATCCTAAATAAAAAATTCAGAGGATCTATTTTTTCAAGTGAATAAGAGCATGTTCGGCAAAAGTAACTTTTAAGCTTAGCCAAGCATGTCTACTCTTCAAAGTTAATTTTAAGTAACTTTTTTTTTTTTTTTTGTCAAAATGAAAGTAAAACTTTAGTTCAAAAACTTACACTACAAGCAAGTCTCTGCTTGTAAAAAAGTAATACTTTTTTGAAGGATTAACCAAACATACTCTTGAGATAACATGATTTCTCCACATCTCAGTTGGGTGAAGTTCTCAATTACGAGTAAACATAACTCTCACCTGAGTATTGACAATGGTCATTCATCCTGGTTCTAGAATACATATTCCCATACTAGTAGGATCTAAAAAAAACCCACCGACTATATCTCTTTATTCAATTCAATAATTTCAATTGAATCGGCAATAAGGTTCATGAATTGAGAATTTGAGTAAAAACTGTCTCATACAAGGCAAAACACAGATATATAGGGGAATGCTTCAAGCATGCTTTGTTTGGTGCAGAGCAAAGAAAAGGTATTTACCAATAATTCTAACCATAAACTGAAAAGAAATGAGATCGAGCGGACAACTTGCAACAGAAAGTGCTCAGTGCTGACTTCATAAAAATTACAACATTTTCTATAAGCTAGATGCAACAATCACCGAAAAGTAGAAGTTCCAATAATGACTGAAAACAAAGTTAGCCACAAACAAAGTAGATGTTCAATGAATATTCATGCACAAGTAAAGACACATACCTGCAGCTGCTGTCTTTTCTAGATCTCTTGTACTGTGCAAAACCATCGTACCCAAAAGTACAGTAATAAATCCACAGAGAACCGAAACAATGCTGCTTGCACTCTGACCAGCCCAATCCTAGAGTAGTGGAGTACAGGTTTAGAGTTTAGCAAAAATAGCAACACTGTAATATTATTGCAAGACAAACATTCTTAAATACCTTGAACATTATGGCACTGGCAAAAATTGTAAGCGATGTGAACATTGCATAATAGATTGGAGAAACTACAGCAGTGTTAAATGTGTCCAAAGCCTGGAAATAAAAGCGATGACGATTCAATTAACTTAAAATTCAAATCAGAACATTGAAACAACCAAAAGAACACAACGTAAGTATGATCTTACTGCACCAAGAATTAGAGGCAAAAACTATGCTGCTTGAACTTGGGTATAAGTGTCAAACACAGACATGGGTATGGATCTAACTCTTGGGAATTGTCAAAATTTTCTTTGGATTATTACTACTCTATTAGCCAGGGCGACAGATATAGTACCCAATTCGCAAAATGAATAAACTAAAATCTTCTTCAATGTCTTAGAAAACAGCTCTAAGTTCAAGCAAGACTTGATTTCACCACAATGCAGCAATGACTCGTTGGAATAAAAGATTAACGCATCAACTAGGACACACACTATACCAAGGAATAAGCCACATCTAGAGCACTGAATTTAGAAACAGAGGCATCAATCAGTGCTAACTTACACTCTTGAACCGTCTTTCGGCATTAGCACCAAGTAGGACCCAGGTCCTTAAATCTCTCTTTTTCATTATCTTTACTTAACAACCTACATTGGGTCCTCAAATCTCTCTTTTTCATTATCTTTACTCATAGCCTGCATGACGTAGAAGAATAGAAATAGTGAAGAGAAAGAGGGAAAATGGGAGAAGATATAGAAGAATTTGAGGGAAAAAGTGATGGGAATGCTAGTACAAATATAATTTAATTTACTTTCCAAATTAGATACTTATTTTAGAAATCGTAATAAAGTCTTTATTTAATAATTTTTAGTATTTATTAGTTGTTTACTTTCCAGATTGAATACTTATTTTAGGAAATATAATGACAGTTTTATTTAATAGATTTTCTAGCATTTTTCTACTTAAATTAACTTAATTTAAACCCTATATAAAAGGGCTTATGCATTTTAGTAGTTAAGACTTTGATATTGGATAAACTAATAGTTTCTCCTTCTAAATTCTTTGTATTCTATCACTCTTCTTCCCTTCCTCCTTTCTTCCTCTTTCTTTCACAATCTCATTTTTGTTCAATTGTGTTCTACGTCAATTTGATATCATAGTAAGTCATTTTCCTTCAGTCAAACAACAATTTTTATAGGCGTTCAAGTTCAAGAGTTTATTTCAGCAACAACCACATCCTTATGCGACTACCACCTTCAACCACTGTGCTAAAATGAAACCCAATCATTCTATTGTCACGTTTTTCCTGAATGATTTATCAGTGTGTATTACATTTAATTTATAGAATAATACATAGTTATACAAGGAAAGATTGTAAATAAATCCCTGATTCTATGCGAGTTAAATATGGAAACGAATAATCAAATTAAATAGTAAATATATCCTCTGCCCCCCCTCAAATTGATGCTGGTGAGTCCACAAGCATTAATTTGCTGACAAGAAAGTTATGACGATGGCGCGTCAAGGATTTGGTGAAGATATCTACGGCCTGTTGAGCACTGGAAACATGAGGAAGAGCATGGCATTGGAATCATAGGCATCCCTGATGTAACGACAGTCCACTTCAATATATTTGGTACGTTCATGATACACAGGATTAGCGGCAATCTGATTAGCACTAATATTGTCACCATGAAGTGGTGTAGGTTGTGATTGAGAAACATCAAATTCTGCAAGAAGACCCACGATATTCAGCCTCAATGGAAGACTTAGAATCACAATCCTGCTTCTTAGTTTTCCAAGAAATGAGAGCATCACCTAAAAAAATATACCAACTAGTAGTAGATTGTCGAGAATCAGACAACCACATAGAACAAGCTGACTTATAAGGCCTAAGAACAATATTAGCCTCAACAGTACCGATAATCCAGGCCATAATTCGGGAATCTTTGGTTTTCTAGGCAAGGTACTTCTCCTTTTCCTTCTCTCGATTAGGAGGTGGAATACTTCCATCAATATGTCCCCATAAATCTCATTTCCCTTCAAACAATAACTGAAAATGAAATGCCCATGACGAGTAGTTTTTTCCATTAAAACGAATACAAACGGAGTTAGTCTTCTCAATTGACATGATGAAACAGTATATAGTCCGCCAAAATAAATTAAACACAACCATCAAGTGAATTCTGCTCAAACCAAATAATGAGCCCAACAAAGAGTAAATATGCTCAATCAACAATTAAATAAAAAAATTTCTGCCCAAGCCCTAAGAATAATACAGCCCAACAGACTCAAGCCCAATCAAATAAAAATAATATCCCTCACAAACACACGGCCCAACAGTCCCAGCCCAAAAAATAATAATATGCCCTCACAGAGACGGAGTGCAGACGAAGGGAGAAGACGGATCCATGACCAATTTCACGGAGCAATGCAGACGACAAAGGAAAAAGAAGCTCCGACCAAACTCGCGCCAGTAATACCTAACCCTAGCCGCGCCGGAAACTGAGAATCACACAACAAATGGAACCCAGACAACTTCGAGAACACGGGAGGCAACCAGTGACTACAGTGAGTACGCCAACCAACAAATTGAACCCATAAGAGAACGCAAGAGGCAACCACGATTGTAGCCTCTGACTATGATGAAACTTCCTCCCAACAAATTGAACTCAGGCACTCATGATAGAAAATGTTATGCTCTGATACCATGTCACATTTTTGCTGAATGATTTATCAATGCGTATTACAATTAATTTATAGAATAATACATAATTATACAAGGAAATATTGTAAATAAATCCTAGATTCTATGCGAGCTAAATATGTAAACGAATAATCAAATTAAATAGTAAATATATCCTCTAATACCTATAACAAAAATCAATCCAAAAACAACACACAAACTAAAGGGTAGCAGCAAAGGCAAAGAAGAACACTAACTGGCAATAGAAAGTTAGTTTCTTACTTTGTTTTCGTATTGCTTATCACTCATAGTTTTAAAAAAAATCATCTTTCTATTATTTACGCGAAACTGTTGCTCAGCTTTGTTTGAGGTTTCCTTTATATCGCAATTTTCCTATAAATAATAATAAAAAAATATGTTCTTTGTTTTTTGTTATAGCTTAGTGTATTTGATTTTGAAAAGCAAATAACCAAACTTCTACATTGATCCCCTTGTTGCAGCACAACACACCTAAACTCAAAAACATTCACTTCTACAACATTTGTATTGTTGACTCAGAAATACACATTTTCCCTCTCCAATTTCTTCTCTCCTCTCTCTTTCCCTCTCTTGTTCCGTTTTACATCACTACATCTTCATAAACTTCTTTTAATAGGACAAACAATATTTGAAAAGTTTAGAATCCCAATGTCCATGATTGAACGCTATTTGAAATTACATTAAATTATTAATGTGAACTGAAAAGGTCAAAATTTGATGTAACTTTTTACCTTTTCCAGAAAACTAATGGCCAAGAAACTTTGTTGATCACATCACAGTTTTTAAGTAAGGATATGTTTGGAAATAAGAGATTGTAGACATTCCAAAAGAGAAAATAAGACCATGACTAGAACTAGAAAGAGAATAATTAATCAAATATTTAGAATTTTAAAAATTTCAGAAATTCTACCAGTAACCTGCATTAAAGCATAATTAATAATACATCTTAATGGCAAAACATTTCTCTCCAGCAATCCTATTTATCGTGTACATTACCGCTTGTGAAAGCCTACAAGAAGATTAAAGAGAGAAAAATTGACATAGGATGCGATCATAAGAGAACGAGACTTGTAGATGAAGGGGAATTGAGAGAGAATACGAGAAAAGGAAGATGAAATAGACATAAGGGAAATAAGTAGAAATTAGGAGAAATAAGTATGTTTATATTCAATAGTTAAGTCTAACTATTACAATGCATAAGCTCCCTTTATATAGAATTTAAGCTAATATAGTTCTAGTAAGAAATAACTAATAAAATAGTAGAAACCTGTACAATAAACCCTATTTACTTTTCTAAAACATGTATATAATTTTATTTTTTACTTTTCGTTTTGGGAAAAAATTAAACTAAAACTAAAGCAGTAAACAAAAATTTTCTTGTCGGCTGGTTCTTTGGTTGTTGTTGCCTCCTCTTTTATGATGTTGAAGGGCTGGTGTTGTGGACTTTAGTTGGTTTTGGAGGTGGTGGCGGATTGTGACAAGGGTGGTGGTTGCGGATGTATAGTAACGTGAACCTTAATTGGTTAAGAGGAGAGCACAAAGCTCTAATACCAAATTGGCGTAGGATAAAATCAAACAAGGACGAAACTTGTAGAAGAAGGGGAAAGTAGAGAGAAGAAGAGAGAGAGGAGAAGAAATAAACAGATAGGAGAGAAGTAGAAATTAGGAGAAGCAAATATATTTGTATTTATTATTCAAGTCTAAATATTATGGTGCATAATCTGCTCCCTTTATATAGAGTTTAAGCTATTCAAATTTAAATAAGAAACAACTAATAAATACTAGAAAATGTATAAACTAAAGCCTAATTACTTTTCATAAAGTATTTAAATCAGAAAGTCTTCATATAACATATCTAATTGAATCTCCATCCAAAATACATTGCAATACATAAATGCCTACTATGTAAACCAAAATGGATTTAAGCATTTTAGGTTCAGACATCTTGTGCCCTGCCTTCATGTTTCTTTGGTCAGTGGTCACTACAACTGGAATTGGAACAACCAACATACAAGGATTATATGAACTGTGTGAATGTGTGTGAAGAATCCAAGATATAGACCCAACTCAAGTGAGTCTGGCTTGTGCTGCAACATGTAAGTGTTGCATGGGAATATGTGATGCCTTCACAGTACATTAGTGTGCGTGTAACACATTAGACTTGAGTTGGAAGACTACTAATACTTATAGACGATTGCTTATTTAGTTCTGCTACTCGTTCTGGATAACAGATGTCGCCTCTTTCCATTCATATATGATGGTGTATCTCAATATAAGCTGAGTGCTAATAAGCATTTTTGCCTATGAATTCAGAAAACAGCCAATCTTTCATTGCAATAAGGCATAATAATATCAGCACATCTAAAGAATACGCTAATATAAAAAAACTGCACCCATCAGCAGTATCAAAAGTATGTTATATTCAACAAATATGAGGAGTGAATTTCGAAATTAAGGAACAACAAAATTACTAATTATCTGTTACAAATAGATGCAATGATATACGCATTTGATTCATGCATTTACTTTACATTGTTTAAGTGCCTTCGAAAAGAAAGAAAAAGGTGAAGCAACTAGATGTTAAAAAGTCTAAAGCAAGACTTGCAAGATCATTTAAGGATTAAAAAAATGAAACATAATTTCACACACAGAGAGTAATAACCTTGTTCAAGTAGTTCAATTGAGTGATTATACAACTAGCTGCAACCATGACAAACACCCACGTTTGGAAGCGGGCTACCTGGCTTGAGCCCTCTATCGTGAGTCTTATAGCAATACCTACTGCTTTAATGCTCATGACCTACCACAAACACTAAATATGTTATCCACCAAACCAGCAACAAGATTAGCACCTTTATCAATAAACTTTTTCATTTGTGTTTCCCTTTTTATTGCCAGCGGACAACACATGCTTGTTAACACACACATATACATACATTCATGCATATGTATGTATGTATGCATGGAATGTATGCATAAATGCATTCGGGAGGATGCCAAGGAAATCAGAATATTCAGTTAGAGCTATTTAAAAGCAACAATAAAACCACAGTTTACAAAATTCCTTGGCCTTATAGGTAGAAGATCTCATGCAAGATTAAAAGAACTTTTTCATATACGTTTAAAAGTGAGAAAAACAAGTTTAGAAATATAATTTATCATAATTAGAGAGTTGAACCACCGTCTGGTCGTTTCAGCAGGATGCAAAATATGGTGTACAAAGCCTTTAGAAGATATTGAGATCGAATCAACAACTAGGTCTCATGCTGAGGGGCTCCTTAATTCTACTTCTGCTCTCTTTAAAGGCTTTATAAAAATAAAAAATAAAATAAAAGAGACAATTTAACCCTAAGATGGAGGTATCTTTGTTGTTTTCACCTGACCAAAACTTTCTAAACTACAAAGTCTAATGTTTGATAACGAGCCTTTTTCTTTTTTTTTTCCTTTGCCAATAAGAGATGACTTTCTTCGTACATGAATATCTTTACATGAAATTATCACAGGAAAAAGACGTACTTACCGTTAAGGATCCGATTATAGAACAAACGCCAATATAAACCATTATATTCTTCTGCCCATAGCGAGGTTCACAATACAACACTAGTACCAATACCACTGCCACTGCTGAGGCTGTATACAAAAGAAAAGCTGACCAAGAAAAGATAAAATATCACGTTTCATTTCCATGCATATGACCCCAAGAGAAACAGGATTAAAAAGCATCTACTAGAGTAGATATGTTCACCTGGCTGTAATGCTAATTCCCAGATTTCTTCCACGGAACTAAGACTGTGTTCACCTGGTGCATGAAGCACAATTATGGTAGAACCCACTATACATAAAATGCATCCCAATATTCCTAACTGCCCTAATTTCTCTTTCAATAAGAGATGAGCTAAAATAGCACTGTCAGTTAAAGAAAGAGGATGTTAGCATTACTTAAGTGAAGTTGTAGAGCACAAGACTCAGATATGAAAGGTGACCTCTTTTCTTATTTTAACATTGGCTCTTTTATTGGGAGGAGAGATAAGGGAATGGAAGGAGACTGCAATGAACATTTACCTGACAATTATACTTAATGCTCCAAGAGGTGTCACAAGAACGGCAGGAGCATAAATGTAGGCTACAAAGTTGGCAAATTCTCCTACGATCACTGCCAAATTTTGTAATACTTCAGATTATCAGATGAAATAATTATCAGAAATGTATAATTAAGGAATCGCAAAAAGGCAAGACTTACTAGTTACCATGCCAATCCACCAAAGTGGCTCTAGCAAATACCCATATCCTCCTGAACCTTCATTTAATGAGAAGAAGAGAGCACAATTAGAAATAAAATCAAAATAAAGAATATAGATCATCAGCATGTCAACAGCCATTGCATTTAAGCTTAATAAAACTATTGGTTTTCAACAAGAAAATTTTATATTATTTGTGATTCAGTGATGTAAAATAAAATTTGACTGTGCTTTATTTTGGTTTCCATGCAGTTACATTATGTCCTTGTTTGACAACCATTTTTACAAAACTCTTTTTTCTCAAACTCACATTCTCACAATAAAATATTCTGTATGTAAACCCAAAACTTTTTCTCACTTTTTAACCGCACATTCTTCAAGAAATCACTATTCCAAAACTCATTTTTTTTCCCAAAAAAATAAAAAACATTTTAGTGTTGTCAAACAGGGGCTATATCTGAGAAGGTATGAACTACTAACTAATACTTCCATACTTTCATTTCCCTCATTTTCTTATTCATTGCTTCATTGGAAAAAACATCATTTGATATAGTTTTCACTCTGCCAAGACACTACGTATCCCTTGGAGAAGTTCAGGGTATGTTCTCTTTGCTATTTTCAGTTTTCGAAAAATATTCAAAACACGTTTACTTACCTATTTTCATAAATGAATTTCCAAAAACGAGTTTAAAATTTACAAAAAAAAAAGGGAAAACGCCAAAAAAGTCATTTGGGCTGTTTAACTTCATTTTTTTTTTTTTTTTTTAAACAATTTTTCAAAATGACAAAAAGAACGCGTTTTCAGCAATTTCAAAATGAACGCTCAAAACACAAAATCCAAAATGAATTCAAAACTCAAAATTAAAACCTGAAACACGAAGAAAAAACCCCCTAGTTTTTCCTGCCTCCTTTACACCACCCTTATAACTCTGTGATAATTGACATACCAACTAAAAGCACGTGACATTTCACAATACAATAGTCATTTACGAAGTAAGATGTAAGAAATCACTGTAAAGATATCCTCTTCATATTTCAGTCATCATTAATTAATATGGTTCCCAATTCCATTTACTTGTGCCTGCATATAATTTGTTAGCTGGAAACTTCTTCATATATTTAGGCAGACTTCAAGCCAAACAAAATCCACTGTTTTATCTAATTCATTTGAGCATCCAACTTGCAGTGTAAAATAAAAATGAAATATTTTAAAAAAGAAATTACAGAAAATTTAAAAATCATAACAGCTAGAAAAACAGTTCAAGCTTCAAAATTCACACAAGAAAAGAAATGAAAATAAAAATTCAACAGAAAACAACACTTACTGGCACGAGAGCCAGATGCACCGGCTCTCTGTAGACCCTTCTTCTTGATGATGAAACTGGATCCAATGAAAGCACTCGACCCGACCGCCAACCCGAACCCTATCAAATTATCTGTATACATAACCCGACTCGATCCAATCAATAGCAAATCCTCTAATTTTTCTCCGAAAGTAATTTATGATTGGTATCAAGGAAAATTTAATTATCATCTGTTGCTAAATTTATACTAAATTCTGAAATCACACAAAAAAATATGCAAATATAATTGTCTCTGTGTACATTTAGGGAAAATCTGAAACCCTGGAGTTCGAGAATTTTGGCGAAAATATATACATAAATCATGGATGTATAGGTTGCAGTATTTAAGTGGTTAAGCTTCACGCGGTATTGAGTGGGGCTGCTTAGGGGATTTGGAATTGGAGGGAATTTCTTGTAAATTATATTACTCCCTTGGGATGACAACCGGCGGGAACGGGACAGGTTAGCATTTTTATTAGCTTACATCATCCATGTACCTGTTTAAAGTGGGACCGAGCAGGTTTGGGACGGAATAGAGGCGGGGCGATGATAGTCCTTGCACCGTTTATCGCTCCATTTATTTATTTATTTTATTTTAATTTTTTTTATGTATTTATTTAGTAAAATATCTTTTTTTTTACCAATATAATATAAACAATTTATGTTCTCTTTAAAAATATGATAAATATATTATTTTTGTTTGATAAAAAAATTAAATTTAAAATTAACTTTAAGCGGGACAGATAGCGGAGTGAAAACTATGATTTCCGTACCCGCTTCAGGGCTCACCCCATTCCCACCCATTTATCCGATTAGGCGGGTAATTCCTGCAAGTTCGGGGCGGGGCCCCACGAATTTCGAGTTGAATGAGTTTTTTTGGCTAGGGATTCCTCCCAACTCCATTTTAATAATTATACATGATAAAATCTTATTTATACTATTCATCCCACCCTCACTCGACCCGACTCATCCCATACCACACCCCTATTTGGTAGAAATCAAAATTAGATTTTTAGTATTTCCTGATAGAAATTGATAAAATGTATGATTGAAAATTTGTGAGACTCATAAAATATGTTGTTGAAATTAATTGTTGATTTTGATTTAAATTAAAATCTAGATTTTAATAGGTACCTGTAACTTATTTCTTGCTATAAAATAAGGGTTTTAAATTTAAAATGAGAGTAGAGTTATCTGTACAACATCGTGTAATACATAATAGTGTACATATAGATGACATAAAAGAAAAAAATATTATAATAACTAAATTTATTTGTTTTCATTATCTTTTTTCTTCTCTCTCTTCCATGTTATCTATCTGTATACCATTATGTACACAGTAATGTAAAAATAACATTACTCTTAAAATAATAGTTTGTAGAGAAATGTTTTACGAATTTCATGACGCGTTGGCATTGTGTATTGACGAATGTTATTGGGTTATTTATTATTCGATTGTACTACATATACATTATAACTTATATATTTGCTTACTACCCAATGATGTGGTGATATTTGATCTGATCAAAATCTCATCAACTAAATATATAAAAAAAAATATCACTTTCTTTTTTATTATGTAAATGGTGGTGTACAACAAGTATTTTCCTTTATGATTAGAGACACTATTCATTTCTCATGAACTTTTTTTCGAGGATGGACAACCATTTTTGTTCTCATGAACTGGGGCAGGAGATCAATTTCAGTTGTTTGTTTATTTCATTGGGAATGAGTGATGATGATTTAGGTGTGATTGTATTTTTGAAAATTTGTTGGCGAAATGTCGAAAGTGGATGGTCTTTATGTTTAAAGATGAGAAATGATGGTTTAAGGTTTTCGTGTGTAATGTAGCATGTGAATGCAATTTCAGAGTGTGAACAAAAATTTCGAGTCTCCAATGCAAATATCAAGCTCGTCGTGTTTCGAGTTTATAGTACAAATTTTAAGATTGATTTGCAAATTTCGAATTTTCTGTGAAAACTACAAGGTTGTAGTGCACATATCAAGTTTGCTCTCCAAAATTTCGTGTTTGTTGTGATTTCTAAGCAAACTCTAAGTTTGCTAGCATATTTCGAGTTTGTTGAAAATATTAAGCATTCTTTGCAAATGTTGAGTTTGTGCTAGAAATCACGATTTGCTCGTGAAATGTCTAGTTTGGTTCATGTCGAGATTAGAAATATTGACTGAATTTGAGTTTGTAATTTTGAAGTGTGAATGAATATGTAATCCAATCTTCAAGTCAGCATTGCAACCTTCAAGCTTGCCGTGCAAATTTCAAGTTTACAACTTGTTTGTGATTTGCGAATTTCGTGCTCTTGAAACTCTGAGCTTTCTATGCAAACTACGACTTTGCAATGCACATTTCAAGTTTGCTTTATAAATTTTGAGTTTGTAGTGCAAACTTGAAGCTTTCCATACAAACTTCCGAGTTTGAAATGCACATTTCGAGTATGCTTTGCAACCAACGAGTTTCCTATGCAAACGTCGAGTTTGTGCCAGATAATCACGAGTTTTCTAGTGAAATGTCCAGCGCTTTTGTTACATGTCGAGATGAGAAATGATGGTTGAATTTTAAAGGGTAATTTGGAGTGTGTGTGTAAAATTTCGTATATGAAATCCAAATTTCGAGTTTGCAGTTCAAAATTCAAGCAAGACCGGACTTAATCTTACTTTGAAGTTAGAGCAATGCTTATATCTACTATTGTTCAGCTTAGGAATTTACACAGACTCAATGTGCCCTTGTTTGAGCTCCATTATTTGAAAAAAAATGATTTTGGAATAGTATTTTTTGGAGAATGTGTAGTTAAAAAATAAAGAAAATTTTTGGATTATGTGTAATATTATTTTATTGATAGAATGTATAGTTTATAAAAAGAGAGAAAAATTAATTAAAAATTAATAGGGGCCAAACATGGGCTATATATTGTGAGCTTGTTTGAGCCACAGTAAAATGTTAAGAATACATTTTAAAATAATAGATTGATAGAGAATGTATGGTTAAAAAATAAAGAAAATTTTGAATTTGCGTATGATATTATTCTATTAGGGCATGTTTGAGCCCCATTTTTGTGTAAAATGCATTTCGAAATATTAGATTTTGGTTAAAAATGAATGAAAAGTTTTTGGGTTGTACGTAATATTATTTTATTGAAAAATGTGTGATTGAAAAAAAAAAGGAGAAAAATATATTTTGACATAAATGTGGATCAAACAAGGTCTAAAGAATGTGTGATTCAAAAAAATAAAGAAAAAAATGTATTTTGAAAAAAAAAAAATTGAAAATGGCTATAAACTGAAGTACTCTATGCAGCTTGCCTATGAGCATGATACGACCTTAAAATATTCTCCCAGACCAATCTAGTGTGAAAATTTCAAAGCCCGGCACGAATCCCCCAAGACATGGTTCGTGCAGGGTTGGCCAGGCCACTGGCCCGGATTCACACCTCTACGAGCCATGCAAAAGTGAATAACTCAACGTTTAAGAGAATAATCAAACATCATCATACACAGGCTTCTGTCAAATAAATTGACAGAATTATTGAAACTTATATATATATATATATAAGAAGGAAAGACATAATGATCCATATATGTATCATAGACTCTAAATTCTAACCAAGTGAATTAATTATAAGTTTGAAATCCTCAAAACTTATAAGGCCATCACCATCTCCATCCATGCTTGCTATAATATCTTGACATTCCTCTTGTGAAAGATCTGTTCCAATATTCCCAATAACTTCATAGAGGTCATCTCCTGTCACTAAATCTTCTCCTTGAAATTCCAATTCTTCAGAAGCCCTTTCAAGAATATCTTTTAGACCACCTAGTCCCAAATCCTTGGTATTCATGTCAAGAAACTCAGAAATGCTCAAGAGTCCATCTCTGTTGGTATTTGCTTCTTGCATCAGCTTATTAATTTCTTGTTCACTTGGGTTGTATCCAAGTGATCCCATTAGTCCCCCGAGCTCTTGAGCGTTGATCGTTCCGTCACTGTCAGAGTCGAACGAGCGAAAGGCCTCAACCATGCCCAAGACATGGCTCAGTGTCTCTATTTCAGCAGAGAGAGAGCTTAATTGAGCCATGAGAAGTACATATTATTTTTAGAGTTGGTTTTTCTATGAGAATTTCTCTATAGAGTTATTTGGAGTGAAATAGATGCTGGTCATTTTCAAGTTGTTCTTGGTGTTTTAATAATGCTGAAGCATAGATTCTCATCTTCGTGGATATACTCCTGGCATAATTGGTACAATATATTGGATACAATAACATAAAGAAGAAACCACTTATTTTGCAACTTATTATAGATTATTTTGTCAAAGGATAAAATCCCACATAGTATAAAAATGATAATATAGACCAATTTAAAAGTGTTTGGACTACTTCTCTAATAATGTTGACTTTTTAAGATGAAATCTCAAGTTTTAATATGATATCCGAGCTCCTTAAACTCCAACGAACAATTCGATCAGATTAAGACTAAGACTAAAAAAATTAAGCACGCGAATTTCATGATTGTTTTGCTCAAACGAGCGGAGGCATGGACAAAATCACACATTTAATAAATTTATAATCCCAACTGTGGTGAATATATTCCCACTGAAGAATTCTAACTAGCTTTTGAATTATTCCACAATCCATATTCCTCAATGCCAGATGGTCCTTTTTATGCAAATTGCACCACCACCATGCCAAGACAAAGGAATATGTGATCAGAAAATATCGAACAGCTGGGTACTCGAAAAGTCCAGGTCAGATCAACATGGACTGTTCCCGGCTGAGAATAGGCCGTGTCGGGCCAAAAGATGAGCCATATCGGGTCACTTTGAAAGCAAGCAGGTCGATATAACCCGGTTTACAAAGGTCTGCATACAATTGAATGTTTTGGCACTAAGTAATTCAAGAAATGAATGAATACAAATTTTGAGGTCATTTATCAGAAAAATGCTTCAATATATAGAAACATTCAAACCCAAACACCATAATCTACCCTTAAATTCCAAAGCCTAACGCTGCAGGCAAGAATTCAAAAGATGTCAAATTAACCATGCTCAGTATATGGCTGTAGTCAAATAATTCCAAAACGAAGTCATTCCGGTTTCGAATGGACCATATATGTACATGAAATCAATACAACAGTGGAAATCAAATAATTCTTCATACTTGCCGATACTCGGGATTGAATGCAAGAGATTCCCAGTATATCAGCTCCTTCATCTGTTCTTCGGTTAAAGCGCGCTGCTCGAAATCAAAGCTGAATGGAGTCTGGCAAATAGGCTCATCACTGATGTCGTGGAGCGAGTTTAGGTACGGATGTGCCAGTGCATCTTCAACTGAAAACCGGCAAAGATTTACACGATTATCAAAATTGATCAAGGAAATGTAACCTCCAAGATAGAATGGTATTATGAACATAGAGTTTGAATATAAGTAAGTACATTTGTTTTAAGATAAGTACCTTAGTAAGTTAATAGCTACTTTTATAACAAATTTCTTTTCTTACTTAAAAGAACTAAAAGAAATAAATTATTCAAACATGCTTGGAAACAAAAGTTCCTTAAAAATAACATGGTGCTGTTGAATAATATGATAATCAATGCCATGAACCCAGGCCATGGCAAAAGGCATGCCCTGATTGTTCCTGAAATCAAGAGAGCAGCTAAAAAACTGAAAGTTAATGAGGTTATATCATGTGGCAGCCTCCTAGCCTACTTCATATGAGTCTTGTCCACCATCAGACTGAGGTGGGAAGCAGTGGCCGAAGACTCTGGTGCCAAATCAGAGCTGGTATGAGGTTTACTGAGCCTGGATTTTGCAGATTTCAGCTTCCATTTATATGAACGTGACTATGACACTATCGTGCAAGATTTGACATCAACAAGTCATTGCACAAGCCTTTATATTCCAATAGAATTGAACTCACCTTTCTAATTTGATACAGTTTTTAAATAATGAGATGGAATTCTCTTACAACCATATGAAAATTATAGGAAAAGAAATTCAATTCTAGCCATTACGTGTCATGGGTTCGCAGAAAAGTGACTCAGAAAATAAATTTTAAGGATATTACATTATGACATAACTGGTTGGCACCTCAACCTGATATACAGCAGATTTAGTATTACCACTATAAAAATATATCAGATACATGTTCACATTTGAAAGTAAGTGGATGCAGATATGGTCAATTTGTAGAAATGTCTGCATGTGCCTCAAAATCACTTCTCTATTGAGTGCATACTTGGATTTCCTTAACTTACAATTTAAGTGGTTCAAATTTTAATTAAACCCACTACCCCATTTATCCACTACTCATTTCTACCAATTTATAATTTAAGCAACTAATAAACAATCCCAAAAATGCTTATTGGAAAGTTAAGACTTACTTTTTGAAAAGTAAGTGGTCAGTAAAAAAAAAATACTACCTTGCAAAATCACACATGCCAAAATAAACAACATAGAAGAGAAGTTCCTCACCTGTAATTCTTTTTCTAGGATCAAATGTTAACATCTTCTCAATAAGATCAATAGCAAGAGGGTGCACTTGCGGAAACTTTTCAGTGAATCTTTGTCGCGGATGCGGAGGAAGATTCCGGATGTATCTTTTTGCATTTTCATTCAAAAACTCCAACTCAGCCTCAGATGGAGTGCCTATCAGCTGCAAGGCAAGGAAGCTTGTTAGTCACACTTGAGCATTGTATGAACACATGAAATCACTAACACTTTAAAGGAACCACTAAATTGCACCATGTACTGTGTTTTAGAGATTCAAGAATGGTAATCTTATTTGAATATATTTTATATATCATACGGACACACCAAAGTGATACATTGAATATTTTCAAAAAAATGAAGATTTTAATTCTAAAAGTATTGCATTAAGTGCAAATTTGAATATTATCTTACAAAGATGTTAAAGATTGAAAGAGAAATAAGAATCAACATTCACAACGGTATAATAACAAATATAAAGCAAATATACGCAAATCGAAAAAGTATACACGAAGTGGAATTCTATCCTCAAGCAAGTCCCAAGTTACATGAACAGAAAATCTAATTCAGATGTTGATGTTCAAAATCTCAATCTTGCAACTAAAATCTAAGAAGCACGGATATGAATACGTTATTCGAATACGAGATGATACAGATACGCCGATACGTGTTATAAAATTCAACATAATTTCATTAACATAAAAAAATTAATACAGAAGCACGATAATAAAAATAATACAAGATATTAAAATACTTTATCTTAATCATTTAATTGTCGAAACTTCATTTTCTTCAACATCATCATATCAATTTCCGCATTATCATTAAAAATAACATTCCCCAACTCTGACTTATCTAATGATAGATTAGCAACCTCAAACAGTCTAATATCTTCAAGAGTATCAAATAAGTCTCCCACAATGTCCCACTTTTGGATCTACTTTTGAATAAAGATCTAATTTTCTTGATAAAAGAAACAAATTGTTATAAATGAAAATCAATTCTTTAGCTTATTGTGAAGTTATTTTGCACAAAAAAAGTACGTACTTCAATTTCTTTCAACTCAAAATGGAGAAGAATGTTGTATAAGAAGTTTCAAATGGAATGTTTTGTAGCAAAGGTGCATGTGATCCATGAAATAGCCACTAGGTCTTTGAATCCATGTTATAACAATTAGTGATAGAATCAAATAATAAGGTTTCACATGTATTAAAATATTAAATAATAATTTGCATTTCCAATAAAAAGTCTAGTTAATTTTAAAACTCTAATTTTGTATTTTCAATAAATATTATTAATATGCAATAAGTTATTAAAATACTTAAAAAAATACATATCTAATGCGTATCGGAAACGTATCGAAAATCATACAAAACTAATTTAAAATATACGTATCGGATACGTATCGAAAATTTTAAAAATATAAAAATATATAAAATAATTAAAAAAAACATCCAGTACATATTGGAGGGCATCGGAGTTTAGATACATACCGGATACGGGTACGTAACGAGTTTACAAATATCGGTACTTCTTAAGTTAAAAGTACTTTATGCATTATACCCAAACAAAAAAGTTTATAAGTAATGAAGGATAAGTGTACTAGCTATGCACATGGTAAAGATATTGTAACGAAACTGTGACTGTACCTATCAATCAAGATAGTTTCTTTATTGCATAGATAGTTTTATTTCAAGGAAATATATATTACATATAGTCAATTGGAACGTGTATGTGAACCATGTACAAAGCCTTCAAATCCATAAAAGAGACTATCGACATTGAATGTTCGAAGTGAAAGACTACAAGTAATTATATGAAGTATTTCCTAATGGATACTCCAAGATATTAAGACAACTAACTAAAAGATGTCATTTACTTGCTTACGACATGCTTACCTTTTCTGTTTTCTTTTACATGGTTGGATACAAAGCCAGGCAAAATGAATCCTAACGTTTCTAAAATTTATTCATAGTTTCTCCATTTCTATGATTTCCATTTTGACATATTTTAAATCCTCTACAATTACCTTTTTAGACCATTTAAAAAGGTAGTGTTAATTAACATCTGTAATACGTCTCTAAGCTCCATTATTAATCTAAAGAGAGGAATATTTCCAGAAACAGGTTTCTCAATACTTTGTTTTCTTTCTGTTTCTAACTTCAGAAAAAGATATTAAGTGTCTACAACAATAAATAAGCTGGTTCTAGTCTTTTACGAAGATTTATCGCCAAAAGATAACTAATTTAAAACATCAAAACAACAATAAGTATACTTAAGCATCAACAAGATTTTGACATTCAAATGCCATATATCCCAAATTAAATATACCTCCATAAGTAGACGTAACTGATGCACATGATCTCTACCCGGAAATAATGGCTTCCGATCCATCAATTCCATAAAAATACACCCCACTGACCACACATCAATAGCTGTAGTATAATCAGATGAATTTAACAACAGTTCCGGAGCTCGATACCACCTTGTAACAACATACTCTGTCATAAAATCTGTTTCAGATGTGACACGTGCTAATCCAAAGTCACATATCTTTAAATCACAATTCGCATTCAAGAGAAGATTGCTAGGTTTCAAGTCCCTATGCAGAACATTTGCAGAATGTATGTACTTCAACCCACGGAGGATTTGATACAAGAAATACTGCACTAACATGGAAATAGTTATTTTACCCCTGTGAATATTAATGATATTAAGCAAATAAATGTTTACAAGAAATAAAGAATTAGAATATTAAAATTGAAGAATGAAGAACTGTAAAGTTAGATTTGTGTGGACTAAAAAGTAAGCCTAAAAACCAGATTATAGTTTAATTATATTTGACAACTTCAGAATTCAAAGCGAGCAATATGTTATCAGCCAATTACAAGTCAAAGAGTAAAAGACTTAAATATAATGTGCCTTTAAACAATGTAATATATTCAAGAGGCCCAAACAACAATTAAAATTCAACTACCATTCGGCAAGGGAATATATTACATATATTAAGCACGATGAGGTTAGAAGCCTATATGAATTTTTGGCTTTGTTTGATGTAGTTATCGTTTTGGATTTCTTATTCATCTTGTTAGACAAAACATTATGTTGGCATCAAGAAAAAAATTTCAGCCAGGCCTTTGATGCTCTTGTCCATCTTCTTCTGCTGTGACTTTTACCGTATGAAGTTATGGTCTTTCAAATCCTATTTTTTTAGTTATGAATGCTACCTTTCTTTCGACCCATCAACTCGATTCATGTTCCAAGTATGCTAGTTTCTTGAGATGAAATTACTTCTGATCATAGCAGATTATTTAACACCCACGCAAATATAAATTTTCTGGAAATGTTCACTGTAAATATATTAATTTGTTTCTCATTGGCAAGTTTAATAGGGATAGGACTCCACTGATCACTGTTGGGTATTCTTATCTCATTTGTCCCTGATTCGTGTCTACTACCCACTTCTCTACATCTCTGATGTGTTCTACTTCCTTAACATTTTCATTATCCTCGAATATAGTAACATGTATAAAAGATAACTGGGACTTCAGCCACATTATTACTCCTCCCTTACATGTGCAGGTTCTTGTACAAAACATTGTCAAGAGGCCATTTAGCCCTTCTGCTGCTACTTCATTTCCAATTTTCCATTAGACCAATTATTTCTGTTACAGACCATTACTGTTGTAGCCTGTACTTATCCCTCCTATATTATTAGGTTTAATAATGCCATTAGAAAGTTGATGTGTTTCTCTCTTAGTGAGTTTCCTCCCTCAATTCCACCTCCATCCCCAAACAACTCACGTGTTTCTAGAGCTTCAATCTTCACTTCGGCAGTTCTGAGGAAACACATACCAAAAACATAGGATGCAGACTGAATGCATTTTAAATGTCAGGCAAAATGTTGCTGCTATTAACTAACTTTGAGAAAATAAGCACAAAATTTGCAAAATCCACATATATTGTCTTTTAAAGAACAAAAAGAAATCCCTACTACCCTAAAATGCAACCTTTAAAGAAATACGAAACGAACCCCTAATCTCCTAATAATAACAAAACACACCATAAGCAGAATTAATAAAAATAAACATAATTAATTAAAAAGAGAAAACTATCCCTCCAAATGCATCAATTTCACTAGAATTTTACAAGTAGAGTTAGAGTAGGTCCAGTAGGATATAAAAATATTACGAATACATGATACCTCATCTAAGAAGCACAGACACGGGCGTGACACGACATGGACATAGACATGGACATGGACATGCCATGTTAGTTTCATAGAAGTAGGACACTGAAACATGCTAAACTGGACACTTATGCCAAGGAGTTTCTAAAGTACCCATTGAGTGTTAGAAATTTGAAAAAAGGAACAAAATTTGGACAAAGCACGAGGCTTGTTAGACACTTGTCGTAGAGTGTCGTGGTTCGACCTGACAAGAAAAGACAAGAAAGAAAGCATCATGGTTTTCTTATTAAGGGAGAAGGAAAATAATTAAGTTAAGAATATCTTGTTTAATTCACTGGAAAAAGAAATTATGAATTCCAGCCACACCAAAGGCTTGACTCATAAACAAAGCAAGCAGTAACTTAAAATTTTATATTTTCAGTCAAAATAAAGTTTAAGTTAGAACCTGGCAATGCTCTTCTGATAATGCTTGATTAGAACGGATGATTTGGTGCAGATCAGTGTCCATAAGCTCATAAGCAATGTAAACATCATTAAATGATGACGTCTGAGGTGGTGGTATTATATCTCGGATTGCAACAACCTGCAAAAAACAAATGTGGTATAATTTACTGATAAATATTTCTAAGAAAACTGTTTCGGAGTTTAGGTTTCTTTTCATTAGGATTGTATGGTGAATCAAAATAGAATGCCATTGGATTTTGCATTTTATCCAAAATTTAAAGACACTGGAGATTAGTAATAAATAACATGATCCAAAATTCAGTTATGCAATTTTAAAAAAACTTGAGAAATATCAAAATTCTGCAATGTGGCACTGTAAGAGATTATCTGACATCAAGGACTAAGAAAATCAAAGGTCATTAAATACAACTGCTTCAATACATCTAAAACACTATAGCTACTCAAGCATTTAATGAACCCCATTATAGCAAAGCATTCAAACAACATCTAATCCTCGTCAGAAAAATATAAAAATAACATATTAAAACTTTAAACCTCAAGTGCTCAAATTCATTTCTTTAGTTTCCACACATTAATTTAGTGTAGCTTCGTTTCCTTTATATATTTACCTCTTTGAATGGGTATCAATGAAGTTAATGTAGATAAATGCCATTGATTAACCAAAAGAATATTAAATCAATTAAAAATTATGTGCTTGTTTGGGACAGCTTAAAAGTTGCTAAGAAGTTGTGGTCAAAGTTCACAACATTTATCAACTTTTCAATTATTCATTTCATGAATTTATCAAAATCTGCTAAAACCTTTATTAAAATTTTTTGATAAAAAAAAACCCCTAAATCTTTGTCGTTTAGAAACTAAATATCTTTCGTCTACAATCTAATAACTTTTCTAGAAAGAGTAGTTCTATGAGCTTTTTCTCGGGAAATTGATTTCCATTGACCAGTAAGTAGCAAAAAAGCTAGAGTAAAACCATTAGCTTCAAATTTCAATATTTGGAAACATCAATGAATTCAAACCACCAGCTGGGTGAACGACAATATGGCAAAATTTCAAAATGGGAGAAAATTACAGGTGTGAAACCAGAGATGGAAAACAAAAAACATGATAATATTTAGTCCTTGTTTGGTTCAACTTAAAAAGTTGATTAAAATCTAAGTGAAAGTTAATAATTAATTTAACCACACATTTTATGACCTACAACTTTTTGACACAAGTGTTCCATTAACTTCTATTAAAATGTACTAAAAATCTGAATTTTATCTAAACCAAACAGGGGCTTAATTCACGTGCAGAAACATATAAATCATCCATAAAATTCCCCTAGGTCTTATTAGATAAAACTATGGATATTTTTCCATGAATTAACCCAATTGCATTTCGTTTGAATCATTTTGAGAAATTTAAAAAGTCAGAAGCTTTCTTTCACCTACTAACATCTTAGCTACCAATTGCCCAACATGGCAAAAGAAAAAAAATTCCTACCTAAAAATGGAAGGAAAAAAAACATTTCTTCAAAGATCCTTATAGCCCACCAAAAAAGTCATGTACCCACACACGCGCGTGCACAAACAAAAAAAATATCTAATTAATGAGAAATTCCTCACTAACATTTTCATGATCCATATGGCGAAGAAGCTTGATCTCACGCAGAGTCCTCTTCGCATCAATTTTGTTATCAAAAGCGTTCGCTATCTTCTTTATCGCCACATTCTCATTCGTCTCCGAATTCAAAGCCGAGCTTTATAACCCAAACAAAAAAAAAAAAGAAAAAAGAAAAAAACAATTCCAATCATAAGACACAGATGTATAATAACAGAAAGGGGAAAATGAATTAAGTTCAACTACCAGACGATGCCGTAGGCGCCTTTTCCAATTGGCAGGATTGGGGGCTTGTATTTTGAGGTGACCTCAAAGATGTTGCCGAAGATGTTGTATTGGATGAAGCGACCGCCGTGGCTCAGAGTCGCTGGGATGTGCTCGATCGGCGGCTGCGGTTGCTGACTCGCCTGCTGCTGTTGCGGTGGCGCCTCCGACATATCCGTGTCCGCCGGCTGAGCTCCACCTTCCATTTCCAATAGACTGCTTTGATATACTTACAATACAATATTGAAACACGAACTGGACGTGTCCCTCAGTTTCTCTTTCTATTTATAATATTTCTATATAAACCCATTTTTGCTATAGTTTAAAAGAAAATTATAAAAATTAAAGTTAAAATTAACAATTTTTTTAATGAAATTCAAAATTTTTCAAAATTTTCAAATATACATTTTATCAACTTTTATAAAAAACTAATTAGCCCCTGTTTGACAGAAATTTTTTCGAAAAGAATGAGTTTTTAAATAGTAAATTTTGAGATGATGTTGGATTAAAAACTAAAAAAAAATTTCGAGTTTACGTGAAGATTATTTTACTTTGAAAATGTGTGACTGAAAATGAATATGTAAAAAGAATGAATGAAAAAGAATGATTATCAAACAGGGATTTAGTCATTCTGTCAATCACGAGGGACTAGTCATCAGTTTAGTCTAATTTAAAGAAAAATGGTCAATTTGAAAGAAAATATAAATTGAATGCTCAAATAAAAATAAATCAAAATTGAGTGACCGAGATGAAATAAACGTGTAACTTTTAGTGACCTCCAAAATTGTGTTTCTCCTAAATGTTTGACTTTCTGTTTTTGTGTTGGGTCAACTTCTCCTCTTTTTGAGCTTCAAGAATAATTTAAAATAAATTATGTTCAAGTCCAACGTGGATCAATATTCATATTATGTTAAGAAGACTAGCTCAAACTAAGAAGTTTATTGTTCACTTTTAAGTTTTAATACGATGATAACATAAACAAGTAATCGATTGCATGATCCGAGTATTGCAAAATCATTAGCGCATCAAGTAACTATTTTCCAAAAACTAAAGAATTATATATGATAAACTAGGAGTGTGACGTGCTGTCATCCTATTTAATAAAGGTAAGTTAAGTAAAGTATTTTAAAGATAAGTAGATTAATACGATAAAGACAGATTTAAAAGCAATAATTTCCTTGCACGTGTATAGGCTGGATATGTAGGAAAAAATTGTGACTTTGAAATACACAGCAAAATGGTAACTTTTTGGTGCAAATTTAAAAATGATGACTAAAATTGATATGGTACATATTGTTTTTTTTTTTTTTATTATGTCAAAAAAATATTTAATGGATTTAAATATCGTCATTGATAGCGGTTGAAAGTGTATTTATTGTATTGCAAAATATCGCTATTTTTTTTTTTTTTTTACAAATCATCATTGATAGCCATTATAAGTGGCAATTGATGACAACCGTTGCGGCTTGACGTTTATATTCATTTGTGTGTATTCACATGAATATGACTATATTTGGCTCATGTTTAGTAGATTTTAATTTAAATCAAAATCAATAATTATTTTAACCACATATTTCATGAGACCCACAATTTTTCAACCTTATATTTTACCAATTTTTATCAAAACTTATAAAATTTTGATTTTAATCCTCACTTAACAAGGCTTGATATGTGTGTGTGTGTGTGTGTATTCAATACTGTTGCATGGTACTCTACGTCTCTGTATGAAAAGTTTTTATTTAAGTTCCCCACTCTGTCTGGACTATTTTTCTCTTATTATTAATGAAATGTACAACCAAATGTGGTAGACTTATGAAAAATATATATTATTTCTTCTTAATCATTATCCATAGAATAAGAGGGTGTTTGATGGATATTATTGAGAAAATAATGTATTTTAAATAGTGATATGATGATAAATACGTGGTTAAAAAGTAAGGAAAAGTTATTGATATAATGTAAAATATCATTTTATTGAAAAATGTGTGGTTGAAAATAAGTTTTGAAAAAATGTATTTTAAAAGAACGTATGTCAAACATGGGCTAAATAGTGTTTCTCGATTAGTACATTTACTAGTACTTTTATTCAAGGTAAAAAAATAAATAAAATAAAATAAAATAAAATTGATCTAGGCAAGATAGACTAACTGCTAGCTCATCCAAAGGTAGGATGTGATCATCATAGGGAGAATTACACTTGAGTCATCCAACTTCAATGTATCTTATTTTGATTGTTTTTTATTTCCATTTCAATCGGTAATTGGGACTAGAACTCAGAGAATGAAGTGAATTGAAAATCTAGACCATAACTAATAACGAGTTCCACGTGCCTAAGATGAAGGTCTACTACTTTTCATGTATGATTTTGTAGTATG
>CAIGRP010024925.1:0-51161 GCA_903798385.1 Fraxinus cuspidata | reverse complement strand
TCAACAACAATCTCAATTGACATGCAAAAATCATCGAATGCTTGTGGTCTAAATTCACCAGCATTGTCAAGACAAATAGTCTTGAATGAGTAATCGAGGAATTGCGCTCTTAATTTTATGATTTGAATAAGTAGTCTAACGAAAGTGACATTCTTAGTGGAAAATAGTCAAACATGTGATCGTCTAGTAGAAGAATCAATTGTCATTTACTAATAAACTTATCATTTACAACATGTTCCTCTATTTTTTTCCTTATTATTTTCATATGTGAATAGCATCATAAATCGATGTAGTATTTACAATGAGTTGTACAAGGCGTACACACCCGTTGACACCCATCTCACAAGGGGTGGGGCCCGTGATTATAATAATCGCGGGCCCCATACCTTGTAATCACGGGCCCCATACCTTGTGAGAGGGATGCCCTTCTGAGTGTATATCAAGGTACAATCAGCATAAATCATTTACCAATTGGGCCAGACTTTTAACATATTAATTCAAAATTTAAAAACTAAGTCTGCTAGGCCACAACTTTTCAGAAAAACACTGTTTGGAACTTGAAGCAATTAGGACAATTGTGAAAATTAATTTTAAAACGATGATTTTGATAGATTTTCATAAGAGTAATTCTACTTAGTATCATTGGTATTATAATATCAATTTAGGTGACATTAAGCTCATACTTGATTTTCATTATTTGAACTCTTTTTTCTATATACTTATTTTCAATCACACATTCACACAACAAAATATTCAAAATGTAAATCTAAAATTTTTACTTACTTTTTAACCACACGTTCTCCTAAAAATCACTATTCAAAATATTATTTTTCCCAAATACTAACCACCAAGCAAGGGTTAAGTGTCATTAAATGAAATGTACGATTAAATAAATCACAAAATTTTACATTCAATTGAGTCTAAACATAGTGCCACATAAATTGGTGTTCTAGAACCATTAGTTTAAATGAAATTGTTCTTTTTACAAACCCATGATACTATATTTCGTACTTTATTTCTTAACAAGTAGTGTACAAACAATGGCTAATGGGACAGTGATAGGAATGACTGACCTATCCTATGCACGCCTCATTGATATACCTACCCCTAGCATTATTTATTAACTTGGGTTAGAGCCCAATGTTTCACTAGGTCAATCACATGAGCTCATATATATAGCCATTTGGAACTTTAAAGCATGTAGCCCATCACCGAACACAAATCGGCCCATTATTACCCATCTTCTCAGTCCAGCCCATTATGACCGACGCAGCACAACGGTGCAAATTTGCCACTAGCCAAAATGGGGTCACTCTGAAATCCCTCCCAGGCCGCCGGTTTCACTCACGGACCGTGGTTCCCAACAAAAACTCCACTATACCCGTCTTTATCCCGCTGACATATCGACTCTTTTTCTCAGAAAATGTCAATTTACGTTTATAGGTAATTTATTGAATTTTTTAATTTGTTTTAAATTATTTTCACGATTTTCTTGGATTTTATATTAAAAAAAAATGTATTAGGATGCTATGAAACAATTATAGGAAAAGTGGATAGGAGAAAAAGAGAGAGGTGGGAAAAAAAATGAGAGAAGAAGAGGGAAAAAAATAAAGAGAAATTGGGCGAGAGTATCAGTTTATTTCGTTATCAAAATTTGTATTTATTATAATGCAAAAGACCCTATATTTTAATTCGTTATCAAAATTTGTATTTATTATAATGCAAAAGACCCTATATTTTAAGTAAGAAAATATTTAATAAAAGCTATTAAATCAAAAGACTAATTATGTTTCCTAAGACAAACATCAAAATTGAAAGCTAGTTATAATAATATCTCTTCTAATATGACATCACGACATGTACAATTTTATTTTGTGTTGATTGATATAAATATAATAAAAATTGAGCTGATTAAGCTCCTGTTTGACAACCATTATTTTGTAAAAATAATGTTTTGAATAGTAATTTTTGGGAGGGTGCACGGTTAAAAAATAGGGAAAAATTTTGTATTTATGTGCAGAATATTTTATTATGTAAATGCGCTGTTGAAAATGAATATGTAGAAAAAATAGTTTTAAAATAATGATGTTTGATCTTGCAATAAATGGTATTCAGTTCACTACAAACTCTTAAATTAATGTGAAATAAGTTTATAGTGCCAAAATAAGCTAAATTCCACGTTCAATAAAAAAATCTTGCTGAAGTTTTTACCCTTATAAAATATCCATATTTAAGTTGCCAAAGAATTCGAATGGCTAGTCGTATTGCAGTAAAAACTTGAACTTAAAATCTGAATAGATTCCATTACAATTTGTAATGAATCACGAGTTATTCTTGATTACAAGTGTTCCAATATAGTTTAAGCTCGAGTTCTCAAGATTTTATGCTTGAAATCATTAGACATGGTTTCTTGATAATGCTATCTTTTGCGAAGAATTTTGTTCGTCCTGAAATTCAAATAATAGCGCAATGTCTTGTTGGCATAGACACTTTATGTATGATATAATCTGACCCTCCCGAGTGTTTGATGGCAACTCAAATATTAAGTAAAATGTTTGAAAATTCACTTAGATTAGCTCTAGAGATCATCTATTGATATAATGGTTGTTGAAAAGATTTAGATAATTTATTAGTTACAAGTTAACGATACAAAGTCAACTACACAAGTAAATAGACCATTGACAATAAAAACCTGATCAACAAATACCTCCCATCTAATCAAAATTTTTGTCTCTAAACCCACTAATTTTGATGCTCAAATCAGAACAAAGGGAGAAATTATTATTTGGGAGGGAGATGTTTGAATTTTGCTTCCTCTCCTCCTCTTAGGTAGAAGTATTTATAAATTTCCCTTAAAATTTTGGAGCAATTCAATCATTTAGAGAAATTTGACAGATTTTGACATCTTATTGACTAGCTTGTAATTGATTTTGTTATAATATTATATTTTATTTATTAGCTTATGTGTCTTGTATTCATTAACTTTGAAGTCGTGCATTGAACGCTCGATCACGTGATTGTTAATAACGATTTTTAGCTAGCCTAGATGGGAGAATAACTCACTTATATTTTGTGTGGCTTTTCGTGCTTTAGTTCCACTTGTGCATCACTTATGCCTCATAAGCAGAGGGCGAAATTCGCTAAGCATATTCCTTGGTTCAACATGGACTAATCAATTTTAGCTAGAAAACATTAGCATTCATATATGATATGGTAGTTTGTTGAAGGAAATTTTGAAAAAATAAGCCCCAAAGGTCAACTTTAATTTTTTTATGCTCCCACCGTCCCATTTATATAGACTTTTTTTTTCACACGGATTAAGAAATTTTATTTAATATTATTGAAAAAGTCATTTTTGCCTAAAACTTTCATAGTTCATCCTCATTTAATTATAAATAACTAGTAGTAAATTATTATAAGAAGTAGTAAGGAAATAATGATATATTAGTAAACGAACAAAACAAAACATTTTTAATAAATAAACAATACTATATACTTGGGACAAGAAAATAAGGAAAGTGATCATATATAAATGGAACAGATGAAGTATTAAATTAGCACATAATTGTAGTTTTGTCTTGGCTATATACACTAAATTTTAGTTCTATAAAGCCCCAAAGGTCTTCGATTTGATCTGAGTTTAAATAAAAGGGGGAATATTTAAAATAACCATACTCCCACGGCCATTATACATACTTTAGAATAAGGTGGAAAACAGGAAAATGATAGGCTTAACCCCTGTTTAGTAGAGATTAAAATTCAAAAATTTAGTAGATTTTGATAAAAATTAATGAAATGTGTGGTTGAAAAGTTGTGGATCCCATAAAATGTGTAGTTATATGAGATTTTAATTGGATTTTAATTCAAACCAAACTTGGAATTAGTTCGTGATTCTTTCCGTATAGAATCTCTTACTTAAAAAAATAGATCGTTGTTATATGTTTAAACTAAAACGATTACCTTAAAATGATTATTAAATTTTGGGCTCTTTGCAGCATGAGAAACAATTGCATAAATATTGGACACAAAAATGTTCTTGGGAAAAATGATTTAATCTCTCTCTCTCTCACACACACACACTAGACTATTAATAAATGAGAATTTTTGCAGCTTATTTTGTGTAACTTATTGTTTTCATTTTAATTCTTTGCCATATACACACACTGCAGATTTTTTTATGAAATAATTGAATACTTCTTTTGTCCTTTTGATTTCTTGAACTAAATAATAATTCATCATTACAATCTTGAATGAAAGATCTCTTTTAAAATAAAACAAGCAGCAAACAACTTGCTGTCTTTGACTTTTTCTGTGCTGGCATTGTGCTGGAAATAGACCTATATGTTCAAATAGACAAAAGGATATAAATTTGGCACTGATTTCTCAAAATTCACTCATGTTAACTACCTTTTGATGGAACCACATATTTATCGAATTCTCACACTTGATGAACGTTCGTCATAGAATAAACAAGATTTTAACTTAATTTTCTTACTGTTTAGCATTGTCGAATCGTCCTACTGAAAATGCATCACAGTATGGAAGATCCGTAAATTTGCTGGTAGACCCTTTAACAGATACGATGGTAGCAGGGGGGAAAAAATCATGGAGCACTTTTTGGCGTTTTGAACTTTGCTATTGTGGCTCAAAATCATGTTCATTGGGATCGGAAGATTTCGAATTTCAAATTTACCCAAATTCTAACCACTTAATCTTCAAGAACTGAAGGTGACAAATTGGTGGCATCTTGCAATTTCATTTTTAAAAATACCGTAATTTTTTGATCTTCATATTTCTCCTCTTAGCTATACAGAAATATCCTTACTAAACATTGTTCACTTAATGAACAAACTGCTACCGCTGTCAGCTTCCAGATTCAGAAATGCTTTGCAGAGATGGCCGCCATGTTTTAGACCGAGCAACGGTGAAATTTGATGACCCCGACTTTTGCCGATGACTCATGTGTCTCAAGGGCTGCAAAAATGGAGATTATCATCAGTATCATATCATAGAAATTTATATAGTCTCCTGGGATGGTATGAAATTCTCTGCTGTTGTGATTTTAGGATCGAAATACATATAATCTTTTGTTCCCAATTCGTGTCACTATAAACCTTTCTTTTGCCCGTTGTCGGCTGCAGAGACCGAATCATCTTGTAGCAGCATGTTAGGTAGAGGATTCAAAAATAGTCGACAGTATTAATGAATAAAAGAAGTTAAAATCTTGTTCATTATACTATTAATCGCCAGTGTATCAAATAGTTTTATTGTTCTTACCAATCTTCACGTTATGTTACTATTTGTATCTGCCAATCTAGTTTACAGTTTATGACTTTTTTTCTAATTCTTTGCCTATAAATTTTATTGAAGCACACTGAATATTACCGCTTCATTCTTCTCTCCTGCAGATTTTCCAGTTTCTGATTCGCAGCTACGACTCTGCATTTCTGAATCTACAGGCGTTTGTTCTGCGGATTCTGGCTGGATTTTCTTCATCTTCGCACGTTTCTTTGCTCTCAACACTGTCATAACCTCTGTAACACGAAAAATTAAACAAAACTTTCAGCTCATGTTTTATCGAGAGGATTGAATAGCACTAAACAGTGTTACATAAAGGAAAATAAGGTATCTAGAATTTGTTGATATGAGATGAAGCAGATCATGAACTCACCTTGTGTGGTGACGAGTCGATAAGCTCGGCCAAGTACTAAAATATCCGTTGGCCGGAGAAGCTTAACGCGCGTGAAGCGTACCGTCTTGTCATCAGAATTCCCTTCTCCGTCGACCGGCAGAGGTATTATGAGAGAAACGTAATGTCCGGGGTTCATTTTCATCACCTCGCTCGCCGGCACCGGCCGGTACATTCTCTCTAGTTGGCCATTTGGATGCTGTATCACAAGTGCTGCAGCATCAACAGCTTGACAATTCCCCATTCTCTCTTTGTGTGTGTGTGTATATATATATATATATATCTCCCTCTCTCTACATATATATCTTTCTCTCTATAGATAATCAGTTTGTATCTATAGAAATGTTTATGCCGAACAGAAGAAGAAAGAAAGAAAGAGATAAGAAAGAACAGTAAGGAAGGACGTGAAGGAACCAATGGTCCCTTTCTAACCAGATAGCCCCCCACCCCACCCCACCTCCAAGAATGGTAAAATAGTTATACTGCAAGCCAACCAGCCGTCCCTCCATTCCCCTTACTTATGATTCAAATTCCTGTGATAGTAAACAGTACAGTATTATGGTATCAATAATAGTGGGGAAAATTGTAGAAGCGGTCCCTAACCTTTCAATTTTTTGCAAATTCTATATTAGCCTTCACTTTGTACCATCAACAGTCTCAAACCTTTCAAAAATATGCACATGAGGTTCAAATAGATGGAAAACCATTCATTCTGTTAGTTGACCAGAAAAGTCAAAATTTAATCAATTTTAACCAAATTATAAAGGGCAAAATAGTATATTTATATTTTTCTAAATAATAACAATTAAACTAAAAAAATATAAATAAAAGAAATATGCCCTTCTCACTCCCATTCACACCCACGCCCACCCATCTTCATCGTCATCATCTTCTTGTCCGCAATGATCACCTCCAGTTGTTCACCTCATATTCATCTCCTCTTTCACTCACAATTGTCCACTCAATAATTAATCTTTTTTTTTCCGAACTATTGTACATCCAGCGGCTTATAGACCTATGGTAAAAGCTGCTAAATCGTAGATATGGAATATGGGTACTATGCAGATGAAAGAAGAAATCAAGCAATTGAAGGATGAAATCAACGGTGATTACACTCAAACGTGAGCTCCAAATTAGGCAATTTCCCAAGCATGGCTGAAAGTCAGGGAAATGACGATGGATTTAGATTTAGATTTGGATTTGGGCGTAGCTAAAATGTAAGAAAATGGCAATAGATTTGGGCGGGGGAATGGTGGTGATTTTTGGACAGTGGCTGAAGGTAGGGGAATGGTGGTGAATTTGGGAAGTAGTTTTGGACTTTTTATTTTTTGATTTAATTTTTTAACTCATTTAATGTAAGGAAAATATGAAGTACCATTTTACCCCTTGTAATTTGGCCAAAATTAATTAAATTTTAACTTTTTTGGTCAACTAACGGTCAA
Organism: Fraxinus cuspidata; assembly: GCA_903798385.1. Lineage (NCBI taxonomy): Eukaryota > Viridiplantae > Streptophyta > Magnoliopsida > Lamiales > Oleaceae > Fraxinus > Fraxinus cuspidata. The sequence goes on along the minus strand of CAIGRP010024925.1, from coordinate 44,030 downwards.
ATGTATGGTTATTTGGATTTTAAGTGCATATTTTTGAAAGGTTAAGATTGTAGATGGTACAAAGTAAAGATTATGGTGAAATCTGCAAAAAAATAAAAAGTCAGGAGCCGCTGCTGCAATTTTCCCATAATAGTAAAATGATGTTAGTACATGATGATATGTATCTATTTGTATGTATTGTGTATGTATATATCTAATTATTTCTACGTCAGGATCAAGAGGGGCCGGCAATGTTGCTTAGATATTGGTGGATCGCCACGTGGTTACAAGTCAAAGGTGGTGGACTGGTGTGAATATGGTGTGGTATGATAATCTTGACTTTATTAGAAACTACTTATTAACTTTTACTTTACCTAAGCCAACATGCTCATACTGTACAAGTAACTTTCATTTTTAAATAACACCGGTAATATAAATCAGTTTCCATTAAAAATAAAATAAATTTGGTTTTCTTCAATATTAATTATGAAAAATCACAGTGGAGGTCTCTAACCTTTGGAAACAGGTTCAAATAGGCCTCTAAACTTAAATTTCGAATATTGGCATTACGCACTGCACCCCACTCGAGTTCCCCCACCCCCCCACTCCAGGCTGCAGTCGTCCCTCCCCCACAAACCCACCATTCCAACTAGCTCCTTGTCCTCTTTTCCTCTTCGTTTTATTTTTAATGTTAAAATCATTTGAGTCTAATTTTATTGTTAGAAACATTGCTTACACACCATATACGTGCGAGACCATATAAAGACATCCGTCCATAATGGCTTGAATTGCTACAAATGCTAAGGATGACGCTCGAGAATTAAAAGTTAGGAATCCATTTGCACGTTTAGCAAAGGTGGGCATCCTTAGTATATTTCCATTTAATTGTTTTATTTTTTTAAACTGACTTTTATTAACAATTATTTAGCCATTACATTGCATCAAAATGCTTTATTTAAAAATATTAAAATTCAATTAGTTCTAAAAAATACTTAACATAAATTGAACATTACAAAAAAAATTAAATAGACAAACAAAATTTTATTATGTGTTGTGCCTTTTTATAAAATTAATAATTTAGCCATTACATTACATTGAAATGATTTATATTTGTTTTTTCTAAAAAGTGACTAGATGTTGCCGTCAATATTTTGTATTTTACTGTTATAAAAGTGGGATCTGCCAGCATGAAGATTAGTCTTGAGATGCTTTAATAAAATAATGAACATTATTAAGAACCTTAAACTTTATTAAAATGCTGCTTTAAGCTTAAGTGATTTGGAACATTTAGTAAAAAGTAAACGCTATAATTTTTAATTAAGTTATGCAATTATATTATATTATAGAGAATTAATTATGTCGGAAGGTTGCTAAATTGTTTTAAGCTAACCCTAGCGAGCTACTTCCAAAATTCAAGAGAACTTAAACGCAAAGCAAATTCAAGCAAGAGCTCTTAATTGTTTTGTTTTAGTGTTGAATTTGATATATATTACTATAATACCATAGAAGATGAGATCGTGAACTCGGCCATTTATTTACTAGAAAATTCATTCTTTTCATCCGTGTTGAATCGTTTATAATATTGAAACGCGATCAAAAATGGTAAATCAATTCTAACATGCTTTCACTGAGGTCCGAATAGGCCCGACATTCCCGTTTTCAATTTTTCTTTTTGCAATTTTAAAATGGATTTTAGTGAATAAAGGGCAAGTCATGAACAAATTTTGATATCGAACTATTAAAGATTTCAATACAGTCGTGTTTGTGTACAAATAATTGTACTATATAAGACACGAGACCACAATAACAAATAGATCGAGAAAAATATTAGCTAAATAAAAATACGAAATTACATATGAGTAATGTACAAGACGTGAGTACACATACACAAGTATGGAGAAAACCTTAAATCTTCTCAAGATATTTTGACTCTTGTAAACAAGATTCATCTCCAACTATTGCAAACTCCCCTTGCTTTGAAATATTTTTCAACTACATGATTCACTTGTACTTGTAACGATATCTTATTAATGTGAGTCTACGTAAGCCATGTGAAGTGTTTGGGATCTTAGTTTGAATACATTAAGTATGAAATGGACTATTGTCTGTCCAAACATGACCTAAGTAGGGGACTAGAAAAATACTCAATTTTTTTGTATTTATTAAAAGGGTTTTAACTTCTTGTGGCCATAGGCACTGGCAGCCATAAATATTAAATGCTGATAGTCTTAGTTTCCTACTGTTTGAACAGCTTTTAATGAGAAACTTATTTTCCAATTAATTTGTTTTTGGATTGTACTACGTGGGGTACATTAGTTTTAAAACATTCTGAAGTTATTGTTTCAATTCGTGAACCTAACAAAGACAAGTTTGTTAGGTAAAGTATGCAATAATTAGCAATGTTAAATAAGAAAAAGAAATTTCAAGTGGATTTGTAGAGGTATTCTACTTTTGACTTTCCCCTCAACTATGTACAATTGTCCTAACATCACCTCTCTATATAATGGGTAGTAAAATGTATCGTAACTCTCGATTTCGTAATAGTTGAATCATGTATGGTAAAAGGGTGTAACTCTTGAATTGAGAATAAACCATTTTAAATCAGGTGTTTCTTGTTATATTGCTCTAGGTAGTAAGAGATCACACGTTTAATCCTTTATAATTTAATTCGTAGTGAACATTCCAGGGACTTTAAAGAGGCATTTCATTTAGGACATTTGGTATGCTAATTTGGCTATTGATAAACAAGACTAATAAAAAAAAAATTAAAATTTTATTAATTGTAATGTTTAGTGTTAATAATGCTACCAACCAAACCTAACCTTAGCAGGCAATTTATCGTTTTGGTTGCTTTCTCCACATTCTTCCCCTTTATTAAGAAATTAATACACATAGCTTCAGTGTGTGTTGAAGACTTAATGATTCAAGAGCACAAGCACTAATAAATAATGGTTTTTAAGATCATAAAGACTACGAAGGAGAAACAAAACCATATGGTATTAATTAATAAATAATTTATGGTGTTTTATATTGTTAGCACTAAAAAACTACTATATTTTAATCCTTCCTTAAATATTACAACAAATAAAATTTTAAGTTATTTTCAGGGTTTACGTGTGGGACTTGTTTCATCTTCGTTATTTTCAAAATACAATTTTCTCTATTTTCTTTTTAACCACACATTATTCAATACAGTAATATTACACGTAAATTTAAAATTTTTTCTTATTTTTATAACCATATATTCTCCATCAATATATTATTCTAAAATGTATTTTTACAATAAAATGAGGCTCAAACAGGCATGAATGGTATTTGTACGACTATAGTATGAATATAAATCTATGAACCTTTTACCATTAAAAAACACCCCATTAAATAATATTAGATAAATAAACGAAAGAAAAATTCGTCATTATTTAATGAAACACTTACCTAGTACCGATCCTTAAAAATGATAAATGCATCGGGTACTGGTGAGAATCATCATTACATTAAAGCAATCAAATATTGATTTTATAGCGTGGATGGGGACTCATCTCAACCATTCATTTTGGAGTGATATTAGAAAATAAAAGTGTTTTAACTTTTACTAAATTCTCATTCCCTTACTTTGGGCAGTAAATCAAATAAATAAATATATTTTCTTTTAATTAAATAATATAATACTTTAACATAGTAGCAAAGTAGGTAAAATTAATTATTGGATTAAAGTTTGCCGTTACTTGTCCATGAAAATTATGTACATATAAGTTTTTAATAATTATTTAATTTAATTAATATATTTCTAAAGAGCGTGCTAGATATTTAATTAAGAATTTAAGCTCCTAAAGAAATTAGTTTAAAATTATTAATTGATTATTTTCTAATCAATTTACTTAAAAGTAAAAACTCTATAAACTTCAAATCTGTAACTTTATAATCAATATCAATTGGTCAAATTCCAGGCAATTGGCTCGAGGAAGGTTCACATAATTGGGAATGCCCATTAATTATGGGAAAATTTTTTTTTGAATGTAAAACGTACTGTATACCAACTTTTGTTGGTAATAGTGGCGGAGCCAGTACCCAGGAGGTGGCCAGGTCGTGCGTGCTGACTCCGCCGGAATTTACAGCGGCTGCGCACTTAACTTGACTTCTGTGATCTCCGTTGGATAGAAAATTGGGGAAGATGAAGTCTTGGGCAATTTTTCTTTTGTTTGGGGATGACTTTTTTCTGTTATAGATAAATAGGGAAGAATGGGGTTTTTTTTTTAAAAAAACGTGGCCCATTAATTGAAGCTAAGCCAAACTATGATAATTGCTCAAAATCACAACAAACACATCCATTGCCCAAACTCTTAATATTCAATATTTCACTTTCAAAAATCCCAATTTGATATTCAGGGTGTGTTTGTGCCACATTATTTTGGAAGAATGTATTCTGGAATAGTAGATTGATGGTGAATTTGTTGTTTAAAAAGAAGGAAAAGTTACTGATGTGATGAAAAATATTATTTTATCAAATAATGTGTGGTTGAAAATAAGTAGAAAAATACAAATAAAAATTTTAATGTAAACCAAACAGGAGCTCAGACAATAGGGATTTTGAAATCCTATTCTTCTACTTAGACTCCGACTCGATGATTCCCGATTTTTCCCACCCTCCGTTGCCACACACTACTCAGTTCCAGTGACGGATGTACCGCGTACGCCGTCTCACTTTCAGTAATTTTATTACATTGTATTCATCTTCTTATTTCTTAAATGATAAAAAAAAAAAAAAATTGAATCTTTTGCACTTTAGGGTTTGTGAAGAGATTGATTTTAGTTATAATTTGATTTATTTAATTAAGAAAAATAGATTAATTGCAATTGGACTAGCTGCCTGGCTGTGGTTAGATTTTTATATGCAATTGGATCCTGGGTTTTACATGGCTGTGTAATGCTATTATCATTTAAATGTTAAATTAGGAAATTTGCGTCATAAATAATATTACGTGCTTTTTATTATCATTTTGGGTTGTATTAAATTATATTTTTCTATGTATATGATTATTACGTTTTAGAGCATTCATATATAGATTGGAAACTTTTTAATATTAATTAATTAATTAATGACATAGCTATTATGACTGTAGACTGCTAACGGTCAATAGGCAACGGACAAGGACCGCCTTTACTGGCCTGAATTCCTGGATCTACCACTGGTTGGTAACGAATGATTGAGGCCATTATTGGAACTGATTTTTAAAAATTTTTATTTTTTAAGAATGATCTAAATTTGTAACAATAAACATTTTCTATGCTCTAAAAAAAAAATAAGCTAAATATTTTTTTCGGTGTAAAAAATGATCAAATCTTATTTTTGTTCTACAACAAAACTCGTTATCTTGTTATTTATTTACGAGAGAAAAATACAATTTCTTTCTCAAATATTGAGATTCGCTACTTAATTATAATTAATGATTAGTATTATACTAAGTTGAGTTACGGTTTAGTTGTGACCTCAAATATGTTGCTTATGATAATTTAAAAATGAACAAGTTAAGCAATGACTGTTTTATATATCATTTAGTTTATTTATTAATTTTAGTATGTGAAAATTGTGTCCATTGATAGTAAATTAACTTTCTTGATGTATTGCTATATTTAAAAACACTCAAGCAGAATCTACTTTACCGAAAAAAGAAAGACTAAAATGGTGGTTTATAAATTTCGTTTTCAAAATTTATATACGATGAGGTGGTATTGATACAAAATTAATTGTAGTTGACTTATTTGTTAGATTTTTAATGTAATTGACAAATCTGTGAAAGAAAAAGGACTAGAATCAATGTGTTGTAAAAGTCAAGGAGTAAGCTGCAAATACTATTAATTGAATTGTATTAGGTCAAGGGTTCGAGAATGTAAAGAAGGAAAAAACGATACCGCAATTTCATTAGATTGTCGCCATGACTTTGCTCGAATGACAGAAACAAAAACATTGTTGTCCGCCGTCACCTTGCCTTCGCTCAAGCGACATGTTGTCGTCTAACTTTCGCTCGAGAGATAGAGTTTACCAAAAAATTGTGTTGTAAAAGTCAAGGAGTAAGCTGCAAATACTATTAATTGAATTGTATTAGGTCAAGGGTTCGAGAATGTAAAGAAGGAAAAAACGATACCGCAATTTCGTTAGATTGTCGCCATGACTTTGCTCGAATGACAGAAACAAAAACATTGTTGTCCGCCGTCACCTTGCCTTCGCTCAAGCGACATGTTGTCGTCTAACTTTCGCTCGAGAGATAGAGTTTACCAAAAAAATTTAATTCACATTTTTAAAGCTTTTTGTCCAGCACATTCAATTCAAAATCTAAACTGTAAATACCAGCAAACCTCTAAATAATTTTTTTGAGATTGATCAATGATAAAATACATACTGCTCCATATTCTCTTCATCAAATAAGCTTTCAAACTCCACGTTTTGATTTGTTCTTGGTGTTGAAAACATCAAATCCATAATCCAAATATCAAATTGCTACTTCCTATACATCTGTCAGAGTTCAAAGATCAAATGAAGGTGACTGAAGTTCCAGTTGTTGGAGAACACAGAGTTCTTCATTGATCCACATGAGATAGCTAAATTCATAAAGCCGGGAGTTGGTGCATGAGTACGCAATCCAATAGGGCTTTGAAAATTGCAGTTGGGAGTCGGTGCAGGAGCACAGAATACAGGAGGATTGTGGGAATTGCAGTCAGGAGGTCAGAAAGTGTTATTGGTAGTCGAGTCTGACCGACTGTAAGTTCATATTTTGTTTATAGTAGATTATTGACTGGAAAATTGCCCGAAGTTTTTACTCAGTTAAGGTTTCTTCGTGATCATTCTGGTTGTTTATTATTTGCTTTCATATAACTGCGGCAATTCAACTTAGAAAAATTGTCTTGATTAATTAACCATTTAAAGATAATTAATAGTAACTTGTTGCTAATTAATTATTAATTTTTAATTCCGCATAATCATATATTCACATCTCTCTATGTGTAATTTGGGTTGCGTAATATCAGTATTGAAGAGTCCTATTAACGTGTATTCAGTAAAATTGTTATCTACAGTTTGACATCCTTTACAATTATGACATTAGATGCATGAATGATGAAAAAACGAGTCTTATTATCAACATTATTGGTTAGGGAAGAACATATCTAGGTATCGACCAATAAGGGATTGACACGTGAGTTCACGGGGTGAGGGGTGTCTTGCATTCTCTAAATGAGTATATTTGACATCACATCCATGGCTTCGTTGCCTTAATATTTTCTGACATTAATTAAAGAATTCTATTGCAATAATAGAAATATTATTAGACTAATATTTTTTTTTTCAAGACGCTCTTTAAATACAAAATACTCTTTATTTTAGAGATTCAATACTTAAAAAATGAGTTTCAAGTGACTCTATTTTAACTTTTTGAAATAAAAAGTGAGTTTGACTTTCCAAGTTTAGAAATCAAATTAACTCTCTATTCTTAATGTACAATGATTGTATTTAATAAATCATATATTTCAATACTATATTTCTTAAACTTTTCAAACCACATTTAAATTAATTGATCAATGGACATATAAAAAATTATGTTAATTAAAAATGAAGAGAAATTAATAAAAATTTCTTAACATAAGCAAAATAAAAAGCTAAAATAGAGAGCTTGATGGAGTGTATAAAAAATTTGACTATCTAAATTTAAATATACTCACTATAATACATAAAATGGTTTTTATAAATAAAAGATCTGTTAAAAATGTTCGAAAATGAGATTAGCCAATTCAGTACTTTACTTCCTGAATTCACGAAACAAGGACCCTTGTTTTATCTGTAAAAAATCCTTAAATACGGATGTATAAAATTACGCAAGTACAACATGTATAACACAAAAGTATGTAATATTAAGTGCATCAATAATTTAGAAATAAAATATAGAATATTAATGTCAGTATTGACAAAACACTAAAGACAATATCAATATTAAAATTCCAATCAATAATCAATCAAAAATATTTATGACTCCCCCTAAGTCAAATATCTAAGAAAAATAAAAAAGTATCGACTTCTCTCCCAACCCTCAAACTCCCAACCCTCCTAAAAAAAACACTTTATCTCTTATTTTAGTCACGAATAGCAAAGGAAGACTAGTAATATATTCATAAATAATACAGAGAGAAATGAGTAAAAAAGTACACATGGACAAATTATATAACATGTGTGATGGAAGTATAAAACCTTTTTTTTTTTTTGAGAAAACTATTTTTCATGAAGTTTTATATATAACTAATGTTTTTGAAAATCATCTCGGGCATCGACCGACAAAAATGAAGGGTCAAGAGTCAAAAGGTTCAATCGAGATTGAATCGAGATCGAATTGAGTGCAATAAATAATAAATAAATAAACACGCACACAAACATATAAATAAAACACTATGATAACAATAATGTTTTTTAATTTTCATATTAATAATTCAAAGTAAATCTATTTTGAATTAAACTATTTGTACACTCTTTGCGTACATTAAATTTGACATTCTAAGATGTGTCAGAATCTATGTTATTGATTGTTTAAAATATTGTTAATATCAATGTATAAAAAATTTTCATCTCAAACTTCTTTTCAAACTTAAGTACATATAGCAAAAATAATCTATATTTGTTAATTAGATTTATTATCCTACAATTAGTCTCGACATTTCAAAAATTAAAATTCAATATCTTAAAATAATTTGCTTTGTTAAATTGAAGCAATTATAACCTATACAAAGTGATATCTAACATTATTAAGTTAATAATCAAGTGCAATTTAAGTTCAAAATTAAATGAATGAAAAGATAGAGATGGATATTACAATTTAGTTAGTTGAGATTCAAAATCAAATTAAAATCAAATTAGTCAATTAGACATATATTTGGAAAATAGTTTTGATGAACATTTACAATGTTTTACTATTATACCACTATTCTACATTTGAAGTTTATGAAATCATTTGAGAGAAATGCATCTATAAAAGGAGCATGACATCCAATATTTATCTACGGACCTTTAATTGTAGTGCATGAGATCCATTAATAAAGTAAAAATTTTTAAATTAAAATTGGAAAAATTGGTAAAACAGCCACCGATCACTGATTTATGGTTAAACCAGTCAGTTAGTGGGGTTTGAATGTTTTTCGTTATAATCGGTTAACCAGGCATGATTAGCTCGATTTTGGGCCCGGTTCCTAGTTCTATTGGTCGAACCGAACGAGTCTGGCCGATCTTGACAACAATGCATATAATATCATGAATAGTTATTTGCTTACTTATAGATGCATAATTCATAATATTAAACTTTTCCCACATTATTTATTTTAAATCTATATGGAGTAAATTATATAAGCTATATATGCATGAAAAATGCCACTAAACTTCTGTAAGCAAGTTTCAAAACTTTAAATCAACGAGACATGATATGCAAATAATTGAATATATTCCTCAAAGTATGAAGTAAAACCTAGTGTTACTGTGACCTTTTAAATTAAAAAAAACTTATATTTAAATTTTTTATTGGATAACTTTTCTTTCTTAAATTCCGTTCATTGAACCTTAATCAAAAAGTGATTTAACTTATCTAGACAAAATGGGATCACAGATGACAGATTTAGACCCGATTTGTAGAATTAATTAATAACAAGTAACAAGTCATTTAATTATTGTTTTTTAAATGATTAAGACAGTTAATTCAATTAACCTTAAGTTAAAAAATCACATAAATGTATAATGCAATAAAGTAAATAATACCAGATATAATCACGGAGAAAAATCCCTTCTCATGATCAGAATTTGTGCACGATTGAAATTTGAAGGACTGAAATAAACAAAATCAGAAGTTGAGGGACTCACTTGCAAGAAATCATAAAGTTTGGGAGCTTGAAGTTCAAATTTGGGGAAAAGAGGTTCGAGGCCTCGTAGAAAGCTAAAACACCACGTGCCTGAAGGAGTTATTTTGCGCTAATTTGCCTGCAGGTCAGACTAGGCTGTGCTCGACTGGTCGATGCCTCGCTGGGTTTCAAATCTAGATGGATTTCTTTATTCTCTCCAACTTCAAGGTTATTTGGGGTACTTCTCATGCAAGATTTTCAAGGCATCTTGAGAGTTATATAAAGAGCAAACCTAAAGAGGGGTCTTCATACTGCAAAATAAATTCATAGAAGGAGAAGTTTAAATCAAAAACATCAACTTCTTGGTAGAAAAATTACATAAAAGTCTTCGGAGTTTTTTGATGATTTTGAATAAGAAGAAAATTACGCTTGAGATCGTTGAACAATGGCCTAATAAAAAAGTCATTAGGTATACATTGACATTTAACGGCCCAAATAGGATCTTCCGCTAATATTATTACCAAGTGACCATTAATGTAGTAAATATAAACATCAACGACTATTGGTTTAAATAACTCATTAATATTTTGTTGGTAGACATTGAAAAAGAAGAAGAAGTTATTTTAACCTTTGAAAATAAATTGTTGTTGAATGCAATTAGCTAAACAAATTAAAGTACATCTAACTTGAAAGAACTCTCTTGTCCTCATCATCATTGGGGTTGAGAATTGATTTACTTTTAATTCTATATGACAAGTTTTACAAGAAAAAATTGAAGTTGTATATGTACTGGAATACATTTTCTTGTCTCATTGGTCTGCTAATTTTAACTGATTGATCAATTCATTTTGAACTAATGACCTTCACTTACGAAACGAACACATTACCTAATCGAGAGAGAGAACAAGTTTGCTGCGAGCTGAACACACACACACACAAATAAAAATGAGACTCAATCGAGCTGAGACTGGTATTGAGTATTATCTATTTTACAAGCCCACCGTGCAAACAACTAGCAGACTTTATTCTTTTATTGCCAAAACATTAAAATACAAAATCAAATTGCAGTACAAATACATCTCTGTCGAAATATTTCATTGTTTGTCTCTTCAAATTTGTTGGGGTAACCTTAAATTACCAAGGAAAATACATCAGTTTGAACCTGTGTATGAAAATGAGTAATTCAGATGGAATAAAACTTTCTATCGATCTCGGAATTCCATGAATGAACCTAGTCCTTTCTCGAGCTTGAACAATTTTTACATTTTGGAGGTTTAAGGTAATGCAAGAAGTTTGCAAATCAGATCATTCTGAGTGAATGCATTGCCATCCCTAGTCCTTTAGAATTTGTGTAGAGAATAAGTTGGAGTTCTCTCACGCAATCCATCATCGAGGGTCTCTCTCGACTGTCTGTTCGGACGCAACGAGATGCTAGGTTTGCAAACATTATTACTGATTCCAATGTGTACGAACCTCGACTCATTTCGGGATCAGTAACTTTCCTCAATTTCTTCTTGTCATTCAATATGTGTCTGACCTGCAACATTCAAGTGCTTCAGTGCAATACTTATAATACATATATGACACGTTTGGTATATGGTATTAGAGCATATTTTGCATTACTAAAACTTTTTTTTTTATATAATATTGTCAAATGATGACAAATCCACCTTAACAAATATGTTGGACTAGCAAGTACTTGATCAAAGCGAAAAAAAGAAGAATTTTATCTATTGGACTGTGCAAAGCATCTAGTAAAAAGCTACTTTCAACTTTTCCTAACAGTCACGGAATTTTAAATTTTTTTTCGAAGGGTCAATTTAATTTCAAAGTTGTTTCTCAATGGTCAATGTAATTAAAAAAAAATTCGAATGATAATTACACTTTCATAGTTGTTTCCCTATAGCATTATACTTTTAACGTTGTTTCAAATCCATCATGTGGGATGGATTGAAAAGCTAACAATTATTTTGCACTGTCATCCAATCGTTAATTTTCAAATGGAAGACGGATCAAGAGATGGAAATAATATTGTAACTACTAGTGACCGCTGAAAAACAACGTTGAAACGACAGTGGCCGTTAATTTTAATTTATACAAAACACACCGATATCATTGGATTTGGATATAAGTTAAGGATTTTCTATGATACGAATATTCTTATAGTACCTGTAGAACTAGGTTCTGATCATTTGGTCCTTGGTTCAGGTCCACTGCTCTCCTTCCAGTCAAAAGCTCAAGCAGAACAACTCCAAATGCATAGACATCACTTTGTAATGTGAGTTTTCCGGTCTGTCATTTGATGAATTATTTAGAGCACAGTCCGTTTAAAGCGTGTTTGGTAATAGTACTAGAAGTCAATGGCTATGGACACTATAATAAACAAGATTTTAACTTCTTTTTTCTTTAGTATTTGAGTGCTGTCTAATTAAATTTACCAAACAAGCCATAGAGTTAGTCCTTCCTCTCCGAAGAATTACCCACAAAAGAACCTTACCAAAGTATATTCCGGGTCGAAATAGCCAAAAGTACCAAGCACTTGAGCTGTCACACAAGTCTCCTGGCCTTCCGGCATCAACTTTGCGAGCCCAAAATCCGATATCTGCTTAAGTAATCAGTAATCAGAACATTGCAACAACTCTACCATCTTGGAGATCAATTTTCAGGGGGCTTGCGTTTATCTTATTAAACAAGTTCTCTCCTATTTATAGATCATGCTAAAAGCATCAAGCATAAAATTTGTAAATGTTAAATCGTTTACCTTTGCCTCATAGTTAGAGTCGAGTAGAATATTGGTCGATTTGAAATCCCTATGAACAATAGGAATTCCAACAGCAGAACTTGAATGGAGATATGCAAGTCCTGTTGCTGCTCCAAGAGCCACTTTTAGCCTCAAAGGCCAATCCATCTTTACTTCTCCAAGTCCTAAAACTCGGTCGAAAGACAATTAGGATACAAGTATGTAGCAGTACTGGACAGGATTAGACAGTATATAAACAAGATTTTTTAACTTATATTTATTTCTTAATACTGTCGAGTACTGTCCAGTCTATCTTATTAAATGCGTATTAGTTGTTAATGAACCAACCATTTAAGTGATCTTGTAGGTTCCCTTTGTGCATATATTCATAGACCAGAAATCTGTGTTTCCCATCTGCACAATATCCAATTAAGTTTACTAGATTGGGATGATCCAATCTGCTCAAAATATCAACTTCCACGCGAAATTCGCGCTCCCCTTCTGCTTCTTTGAATGTGGGTAGATCCATTTTCTTGATGGCTACTACCTTTTTAACGCAAAAAAGATAATTGTGAATCTCGATAAATGCAGTGGATTAGTATTTTTAATGGTTTAAACTTTTAGATGATATGGTTTAATCTATTATGCAACCAAGGATTAAGAATTAATAAATGTTAAAATGCACCTCTCCAGATCGCAGGGTGCCTTTGTAAACTCGACCAAATCCTCCTTTTCCGAGCAGATTTGCATCGCTGAAAGAACATGTTGCCTCCTCCATTTCTTTGAGTGTAAAAACTGATGATGCATTGTGCCTTTTCGCTGGAGGATTCCTATATTCAATTTGCCAACATTCTGCAGGTTTATATACCCCTAAAGAACAGGATGTTTTCCAGCGTTAAGAACCTCAATTCAAGCCCCGTGAAAAAATAATAAAATTTGAAAACAAGCAAAGAACAATCAGATTTATGATCCACCCTCAAGTACAAGCCTCGTAAAATTCTTCATATAGTAGGAATGTTAAGGCGATCTAATATTATGATTAAACTCTACACGGTAAAAGAATCGGACGAAGAAACTTACAAGGATTGTTCTGATCTTCTGATTTACTTCTTCGGCGCTTGTTCCATGCAGTAACTAAACCAAAAGGCATGATTTTTGCTTCTTATTTTGGACAAAAACTATGAATTACATCTCATGAAACTGTTAACTGAAGACATTAGAACAAATCAAATAACACCTTGAAACATGGGAATATCTTTAGTTTTTATCAAATCACAATCTAAAAGGTTTCTTTTTTAAAAAAAAAAAAAAATCTGATGATTGCTATATCATAACTAAATAAACTCGAGTCAAATCAGGTTCAAGGAGAAAATCGAGACAACACAAAGTTTTTAGCGGACAAAGATAGTATTAAGTAGTACAAGATCCGGTAGGAGTACGTATAAAGCAAGGAAAATGTTAGCTTTGTGAAATACTCAAAACGTAATCAGCCTCTACCAACCTGAACTTCTCACTTGAAGAAAAAGAAAAAGCAAGAAAGGAACAAAAGATGGTACTACTTGCTTACCTTTGAATGAGATATGACCGGGTATGAGGTGAGAGCATGTTTGGCTAACCTTAAAAAAATGTAACTTAAAAGTAAAAAGTAAGTGTTTGTTTTCGAACATGGTTGGACGTGTTATCTTAGTTGCATATTTTGATGGTAATCTTAGCTTACTGTCAAAATTTATTTATTTTATACTTCAACTCGTAAAAAAGTTAATCGTTTCAAAACTACTTATTTATTTATAAATAAAAATTTATGCTAAGCCAAACATGCTCTATGTTTGAAAAGGAAAGACAATCTGCAGCCTCTTCCTACAGGAATTTTTTCTTCTCCTTCTTATGTTTGTATTTAGAAAATTTAAGGTTGTGGTTCAGGGGTTGTTTTCATTGATCTACAAGATGTCTTCCTCCTTAAACTTTCTTGATTCTATGCAACAACTACAATAGTAATTACTCAATGGGATTTATTTTTTCTTTCTGGTGTTGTAGTACGTTCGTGAAATAATATTTACAATTGTTGTCATTTCCACGTATCATCTAAAAACATAAATTGTTAAAGAAAAATAAAATTATTTAAATTTTGTGCCATCTTATGCGAGATGCAATTTATTTTTTCTTCAAAAAATTAACCTACACCATTTTCATTAATTGGAAATGAAGAGATTTGTGTTTGACATTGCTTATATCATGCATGTACAAAACAAATTCTTTTACCTTCATTTTTTTTTTAAATGAAAAATCAGAATCAAGTAGTGATGGGCAAGCTTGAACCTTGGAGTTAGCTCATGGACTTCATTAATGGGAAGAATGAGCGGTTCAATTGGACTTATGAGAAAGGTGTACATCTAACAATAATCTAATTAATGGACATCATCTAGTAGGGTAAAAGAGATTAAAATTGGAATTTAAGGATGTGGATATTGCGCTAATTACTTAGTTTTGTTATGGAAACTGATTTTTTTTAGTTTTGTTATGGAAACTGATTTTTACGGTTTAAGAAAAATTATTGAAAATTATTTCTGTTGCATTTTTCTTATCGCAACTGTACGATAATGAATAAGTAATATAGTTGACATTTGAATTTAAATAATCGTTTCCACAAAAACTCTTATTTATTACTAGTTTACTATTTACACTCTTAAAGAAAATAAATTCTGATTTGGTGATTGTTCGAACGCTCACAAAAATTGAATTAGGTTTTTGATTATGAAGGGATATTAGGCACATAATTTCATTTATCGATCATATTTAATTCTTTAATCAAGATTTTTAACTTAATGTAGTGCTTGGTCGAATTCTTATAATGTATTCAATTACCTCTCAAAATTTGAGATTGATTTTATTTAACTAAATCAATTTCATATCTCTATGTGAATCAGCATACACCTTAGTTATACATCTTAAATTTCTAAGAATTCATGTGCCGACTATATTAATAAAAAAAATGTATCTCTACACTTGTGTACTAGTTCTTGGATTTTACTACGTATTTTAAACCTATAACTCACCTTTCAGCTCTTTATAAATCCTACAAGATCGTTGAATTAGTGGCCAAATAATTCAAGCATTAAACACTATAAATAAAATCAACACATATGAAATTGCGAGTTAGAATTTTGAAAATTGAATTAAAGGGTCTCAATAAATTACATTGTTCGCCATAACAAAAAATTTAGCTACGCATATTGAATAAAGAAAAATAAAGAATAATTATTGAATACATCATTGAGTCTTTAATGAAAATGTAAAAAAGTGGATGATGAAGAATTATCACCAATTTTCCAGATTTTTCCATATCCACCGACATTGAAGAAGAAACTAGAAGGAATCAATTTTATTAAATCATCACCTCTAATTTAGAAGACCCTGGAAGGATAAGCAAGTTGCTGAATTTATATCCATGGAAGAACTATCTAGAATATAATCTGCATGAAGAGAAAAATATATCATCGCCATTTGAAGAATTCTCAAGAAAATTAAAACTACCGACTTCAACTTATATATATGTTTCCTGTGTGTGTAAGTGTGATAGGCAGAGAAAAGAGTGAGAAAAAGAAGCAGCAAGAGTGCTTTGTAAGAAGATAATGAGTGGTTAGAGAGAGAGAGAGAGTGGAATATTTTGATAGATAGACACTGTATTAGTTTGAGTATCAAAGTGTGTGTAAATACATTAAAATTGTATAGAGTGCAAAATTGTCTTAAAAAAAATATCATTCCTTTGGTATTAAATTCAACAATTTGGTATCAGAACAAGGCGGTCGAAGACGAATTTTTGAGATTCGGGTGTTCGTGCACAAAAGGAGATTGTGAAGCTTTTGTAAAGCTTGCTTGATCACGAAGAAGTAAATCAAGTCACGATGGACGACCTACAAGTAGTAGGCGGAGTAAAGAAGCTCAATAAATAGAACTACACCGCATAGAAAACTTGCATGGAGTCGTATCTCCAAAGGCAAGACCTGTGGAAGTAGTTGGTGGAAGTGACGTAATACCACCAGAGGAGGCTGAAACTCTGAAGAAATTGAGAATTAAAGCATATAAAGTCATGTTCGTTATAAAGACAACAATTGAGGAAGAATTGTTGGAACATATAAGAGACAAGATTACACCAAAGAAAGCATGGAACACTCTAGCCACTCTATTTTCAAAGAAATCTGACTTGAGATTGCAATTGTTGGAAAATGAGTTGCTTTCGATCACCCAAGTATAACAAATGGTAAGTCAATATTTTAATAAAGTTAAATCTCTTTATTGCGAAATTTCAGAATTAGATTCTTCAAACAAGATTTCGAAGTCTAGAATAAGAAGAATAATTATACATGGTCTGAGACCCGAATTTAAAGGGTTCATTGCTGCCATACAAGGTTGGCCAAAACAACCTTCATTGGTCAATCTCGAAAATTTGCTGGTTGACCAAAAAACATTAACTAAACAAATGTTAGGGATCTCAATAAAGATAGAAAAGGAAGAAGCATTATTAGTTATAAAAGAAGAAATCGATACTGTCAACAAAATAATAAGGAATTAAAAGAAAATAAATATGGAGAAGGTTCTGCGACAAGGGGAGCTAAACAAAGTCGCGATAAGAGAGATCATCCGTTTAAGGAATTTTAACGAATTAATGGCTCATGTTTTGTATGTGGCAAACGAGGCCATTATGCAAGAGACCGTTGATTCAAGAAAAAGCTAGCAGAAGGCAATATGACAACCTCTAATAAGTGAGAAAAATATAATAGTGAAGAAGAATGAGATGCTGTAGCATCGCTTGTACTAATGGAGCATACTCAATGGGAGTAATGCAGTACAGATCCCGAGGAAGAATCGGCACTAGTGGTAATGTCCCTAGACGAATAGATTATGAAAGTATCGTCGACTCTGGGTGTTCCAACCACATGACAGGTGATAAAGAGAAGCTATAAAATACAACGGAGTACAAGGCAGGCCGAATGGTGGTAACTACCAACAATTCAAGATTGCCAATAGCCCACATTGGTAAGACAGTTATCACGTCTCGATTTAGTACTCGTCAGATGCAGCTACAAGATGTCTATTATGTCCCAGGAATGAAGAAAAATCTTTTATCAGTAACGCAGCTAACGTCACCAGGTAACTACGTTCTGTTTGAGCCAAAAGATGGTGTATCAAAATATAAAACTTTTGAGTACCCTAATAATGGAAGGTCGAAGATTAGAGTCCATCTATGTATTCTCAGTAGAGTCTGCATACGTAGATAATACTCGAAAGAATGAGACAACGGATTTATGGCAATCAAGACTAGGACACGTGAGTTATCATAAGCTGAAGGTGATGATGAAAAAAGTTGATGCTCAAGGGTCTTCCTCAACTTAAGATTAGAGATGACATGGTATGTGTTGGCTATTAATATGGTAAATCACATAAGCTATTGTATCAGGAGTCAAGTTATAGAGCAAAGCAATCATTGGAGATGATACACTTTGATGTGTTTGGACCTGTCAAGCAACCATCAAATTGAGGGATGTGCTACATGGTGACATTTGTTGATGACTTCTCTCAAGGTACGTTTGGATTTTCTCTATGAAAGAAAAAAAATGAGACATTTGTAAAGTTTAAGGAGTTTAAAGGAAAAATTAAAGGGAGAAGTCGAAAATAAGATTCAGTGCCTACGCACGGATAATGGGGGAGAATATACATCAAGAGAATTCTCCCAGTATTTAAGAGAACATAAGACAAACCATCAATTGAAATGTCCAAACACGCTACAACAAAATGGTGTAGCAGAAAGAAAAAATCGACACCTTGCAGAAACGTGTCGAAGTATGATACACACAAAGAATGTGCCAGGAAGGTTTTGGGCAGAGAACAACAGCACATGTGATCAATATGCTATCACAACCGGAGTTGGGGTTCATATCACCATTTATGAAACTGTGGAAAATGAAGCCAACAGTAAGTCACTTTCGTGTCTTTCGTTGTGTATGTTATGTATTTGTGTCTGATCACTTAAGAAGCACATTTGATAAGAAAGCAATTAGATGCATATTTGTGGGGTACTACAGTTAAAGAAAAGGATGGAGATGCTGTGACCCTACAACCGATTTTTACATCAAGAAACCTGGTGTTTGACGAAGCATCTTCATGGTAGACACCGCAGAGCGTGGATCTACCAGATTCAAAGGAATTAGACAACAAATTGCAAGAAGAGATCACAGATGCACAACCAAGTCTTGAGAAAACAAAAGATGGACAAGAATCAAGTAACGAGAATGAGTCTACTGACCAACTACAAAATCTTGGCAGGCAGGTGTGCATCAGATAATACCAGAAGAAATAAGGCCAAGTCAACAAGAGGAGGTTGAGGTAAGAACAATCCCACAACCACATCTAAGAAAATCAACTAGATAGAGAAAATCAAACCCCAAGTATGCTAATGCAGCACTAAAAGAAGATGGCAGTATCAAAGGGCCAGACACCTTTGAAGAAGCAATCGACCTTTGAAGAAGATGGCAGTATCAAAGGCAATAGAAGAAGACTTTTTGGCTCTAAAGCAAAATGAGACTTGGGATTTAACACCAATACCTAATGGAGTAAAGCTTATATCCTGCAAATGGGTATATAAAATAAAAAGAAGTCCAGACAGATCAATCAAAAGTTACAAAGCTCGGCCAATAGCTCGTGGATTTTCGTAGCAATATGGTATGGACTATGATGAGACGTTTAGTCTAGTTGCAAAAATCACTAAAGTACGAGTACTAATAGCATTAGCAGCAAGTAAGTCTTGGAAGCTATGGCAGATGGACGTGAAAAACGCGTTTCTCCATGGAGAACTTGATCGAGACACATATATTAAGCAACCAAAGGGATTCGAGAATAAAGAAAAGCCTGGATATATTTATAAATTAAAGAAGCCTTTCTATGGATTAAAGTAGGCACCACGAGCATGGTACGGTAAAATAACCGAATTCTTAGTTCAAAGCGGATACTCGGTAGCACCAGTAAACTCAAGCTTATTCATCAAAGCACAAAGTGAAAAACTAACAATAGTGCTTGTACGTGGATGATCTCATCATCACTGGAGATGACGAAAATGAAGTCCAACGAACCAAAATGAATCTATCAATAAGATTTCAAATGAAAGAGATTGAAGAGCTAAATCATTTTTTGGGGCTTGAGATGGAAAGAACAAAAAAGAAGGATAATTTTTATATTAAAATAAATATGCTAGAGATCTCTTACAGAAGTTGGTATGATCGATTGCAAACTAATATCTACACCAATCGAGATTAAATCCAAGTTATGTGCAGATGAAGGCAATGATTTGGATAATGCAACCATGTATCGACAGCTGGTGGAGAGCTTAATATATTTGATGCTGACATGACCTAACATCGCATATGCAGTTGGGATAGCAAGCCGCTTTATAGAAAAGTCAAAGAAGCCACACCTTGAATTAGTGCGATGAATCTTAAGGCATGTAAAATGAATAATTGATTATGGGCCATTTTACAAGAAAAATAAAGTTTGCAGGGTCGTCGACTATTGTGATGCGGACTATGCGGGATGTCGAGATACACGAAGATCAACACCTGGGTACATGTTCAGCCTAGGATCAGTTGTCGTTTCATGGTGTTGTAAGAGACAACCAACAGTGTCTTTGTCAACAGCAGAGACAGAATATAAAGCAACAGCAATGACAGCTCAAGAGATTACATGGCTAACACAATTAATGAAGGATTTACATCAACCAGTAAGTTGTGCACAATTATATTGTGATAATCAATCAGCTATTCGTATAGCAGAAAATCAAGTTTGCCACGCAAGAACGAAGCACGTTGAAGTGCATTATCACTTCGTCAAAGAAAAGGTGCTTAAAGGGAAGATCGACTTGAAACATTTCAATACTGAAGAACAAGTTGCAGATATTTTAACGAAAGGACTCAGCGCTTCAAAATTTGAAGAGATTTGTGCACAACTAGGAATTATAAAAGGAAATGAGTTCAAATGAAAAGTTGGTGCTGAAGGGGAGAATTGAAGAATCATCACTAATTTTCCAGATTTTTCCATAGCCATCGACATTGAAGAAGAAACTAGAAGGAATCTATTTTATTAAATCATCGCCTCTAATTTAGAAGACCCTGGAAGGATAAGCAAGTTGCTGAATTTATTTCCATGGAAGAACTATCTAGAATATAATCAGCATGAAGAGAAAAATATATCACCAACATTTGAAGAATTCTCATGAAAATTAAAACCTCCGACTTCAACTTATATATATGTTTCCTGTGTGTGTAAGTGTGATAAGCAGAGAAAGAGAGTGAGAAAGAGAAGCAGCAAGAGTGCTTTGTAAGAAGATAGCAAGTGGTTAGAGAGAGTTCGTGCAATATTTTGATAAGTAGACACTGCATTAGTTTGAGTATCAGTGTGTGTTTCATATACATTAAAATTGTATAAAGTGCAAAATTGTCTTAATAAAATATCATTCATTCGGTATTAAATTCAATAGATGAATCTTACACCAAGGTCCACTTCTTGCTCAAATCAATGCTTCAAACCATTGACTTTATAACTTAATTTCTTATTTTTCTACCATGTGTTTCTATCTAATTCTTAAGTTTTGGAACGCTTGTTCTCATTTTATATAGTATTATACTTTTTAGAAGAGTGCCCATCCAAAACAAACTAAAAAAAAAATGAAAAGCAAAAAAAAAAGGCACAAAACGTCCAAACGGACCGAGCAGCGGCTTGGCCGCGAATTGTAAACCTTCTGGCCACCAACGTAGGCAAATTCAGCAGCTGCAAGTGGGCCGCTAGTTTGCAAACTAAGGTCCACCCGTGGCACAATACCACTTTTTGTAGTTTATAGTCCTCCATTTTTTCAAAACTTCTATTTTCATCCTTAAACTTTTTAATTTCCACTGTTTCGTCCTTAATCTTATGGATTCATCGAATTGCATCCTAAACTCTTCCAATTGATTAATTGCAACCTCATATTATCTTCAAGTGCCCGAATTAGTCTCCAAATAAGTTCACAATCTTTTTGCATCCATTGCACTCAACCTCGATCTTTTCTTACAAATCACATAATTTCACTTAATTAATTAGATAGAAATCCACTCATATTAATAATAATTAAATTAATATTAAAGGAATAAATAAGCATGTAAAATACGATAATTACCATATACTCATGAGGGGTTTTATATTCAAAATTGGTTAATTATATTTCTATTACGGTTTTTTTTTTATAAATACACCATATTTTAATTATATAAAAGTCGAACTTTTATATGTTGTCATATTTATGTTCTTAACTTTTTTCATCGCATTTTTTTCAACCTTCCATTAGATAGTGCATTTTGTCCATGTTGACGGTTTTCATTGTAAAAGTTATGATAACGCACTCTAAAAAAGGGATGACAAAAAAAAAAAAATAACCGGCAAACTCGATATCTGTGAGGTCCCACCCCGAATGGGGTGGGAATTACCCCGCTTAATCGAGTATTCGGGTCGGGTCGGGTCGGGGAGGGCAGGAATGGGTAACGGGTGTCCCGTCACGTTTAATTTTTTTTTAGAATTCAATATTTAAATGTAAAATTTCACTAAATTTCATTAGTTCTAATAGAAAATTGCAACTAAAATTACTTGTCTCAATCTAATGAATCGGGGCAATAAAATAAATTATCAAAAAATTTTTAAAAAAAATTAAATGGGGTAGTAAACGGGGCAAGTGCCTCGTCCTTCCCGCCTTAAACGGGTAATGGGATGGGGTTAAATTGGTTTCAAGTGCTTTGGCTTATTAGCTGGTTACATAATGAATCGATTAGAATGAAAATATTGGGTGCAAACGGGAAATATCCCTTGTGCATTTTGATTTTGGGATGTGCAAGTAATTTTTATGTCGTGACCGATTGTTTTTTCTTACTTATCAAGTTAGCACGTCTTATTATGTACATGTCAATGATTCCTTTACTTCTTTGGGGACCAAAATAGAACAATGTCTCCTAATTTTGACTCATTATGCAAGTAATTTTTATGTTGTGATCGATTGTTTTTTCTTACTTATCAAGTTAGCGCGTCTTATTATGTACATGTCAATGATTCCCTTACTTCTTCGGGGACCAAAATAGATTACAATGTCTCCTAATTTTGACTCATTAGGTTGTATTACTTTCCATGTATTCATGTATTATAAGCTGATTCACCCAGAGTTACACGATATTTTGAACGATTTAAAATAGATTAAGTTAGTTTACTTTTGCTAGTCACTAGGTGACATGTTCGCGTTGTGTGCTTTTGCTAGATTATCTTATAACGTGCACATTCAAATGTTCTTTTCTAAAATGGTTTTTTCTTTTTTTTTCCCTTTTTTTTTTTGGCATATTTTGGAAAGGTAGCAAGAGGCTTTGATTGAGTGAGGCTTATAAATATTTTCATTGAGAATAATGAATTAAAATAAAATAAAAATTATATTATAATAAAAGGCATTCTAATATGTTACTTTTCAACATAAATATCATAAACTGTTGCACATTTTCATGAATTCTACCGGATTGACTTTCATCATCTCTATTCTGTAGGATTGAGAATATTAATCACATCCCAAAAATGGCTTCCTGAAAATTTTGAAAGCAATTGAACACGTTTAGAGAAATGTGTTCTGCTTGTTTTTGGAATTAATAACTCAATGATTGAGTGGGGTTTATGTTGGGTTCATTATATTCAAAATCTCTTATATCAATTGTTAGGAATTCAAGAATCACGCATCACTTAATAGCACTTAATATGAAACTAATCATCGGATTGAGATGTTGAAGTTATATGGCACAATAATGAAGTATATGATCGAAATCAAAAGAATAAAAGAAGAAAAGAAAATATGGTAGATGAATTAGGAGATTTTATTGACTCGTGAACAATAATGGAGAAATATTACAATTGATCCAAAAGCTAGTAATCATTATTCTCTCACTATAAAATTATATAGAAGAGCTTAATATTTACAGGGTAGGGGATGTCCAAACTTTCTTAATAGAGTTATTGATGAAGTAGGATACCAAAGAATTGAGTCCAAAACAAATTCAAATTCCCAATGAGCTTCCAAAATAAAATTTCAACTTAACATAGGACTCCAATAGCATTTCAAACTGAATTCTTTTTAACGTGCACTTCAATTAGAATTCTTCAATTACTTCAACAAGAAATTCAGGTCACACCCAAATTCTAACAATTTCTACCTTGATATGAATTCCACCAAGGAATGAACTGCTTCTTCAACAATAATCAAAAAATTAATTTTTTCAATAAAACACAATACTCCACCACATCTTCCAATGAATCCAAATACTACTTTTATAGAATTATCTCAGATTTCCAAAAATCATAATGATTTTATAATTGACCAAAATGTGTTGTAACACACCCTAAGGAAGAATCAAACTCAAATGCTTTTAAAGAAGACCTCTTGCTAAATTGTACACATTCTATTACGCTGAAAACATGTAAAACAAAATCAGNCAAAAAATTATAATAATTTAAAATTCACCAAATTGAGTTGTAACACACCCCAAAGCAGATTCAAGCCCAAATGTTTTTAAAGAAGACCCCTTGATATATTGTACACCTTCTATTATGCTAAAAGCATGCTTAACAAAATCAGCATCCACATACCTTTTTACCACTAGGTCTGTTCCTAGAAATTGAATACAATGGCACCATAGGTGATGGTGTCAAAGCGACATTATCCATATTTTCTGAACTCAATTGAGGAATATTCTTCAAATCCGACCATTTACGAGCTCCTAAAGGTATTGTACCAAACTGAATGTCCACTACGGTACTGAACATGTGCTGATTGATTCTTCTAGATTCTGCACGACCCTACAAGATGTATAATTGAGACATTTTCTTTCCCTCAAATACAACCTAGCAACCCTTATAAACCTTCAAAACTCCACTTCCACCAAATAACTCATAACCGTTTAAATCAAGGATAGACAACGAGATGAGATTCTTTTTCAAATCTGGAACATGTCAAACCTAGCCAAGTGTTCTAATTGTCCCATCCAACAGCTTCAATCTGACCGTACCAATTTCATCAACCTAACAAGGTACGTTGTCTCCCATAACTACAACACATTTGGAAACGGTTTAATATGTAGTAACCAAGTCCTTATTAGGACACATATGAAACACACATGTTGAATCCAGAATTCAATCATCCTCTGGTTTAGACTCGATATCACAAATAGCCAATAGATCTCCCTCCCTTACAATGTTCTCTGCGAGGTCTACTTCACTTGAAATCTCTGATTGCTTCCCATATAGACTTGTAACCAACCTTTTTTTATTCTGCAATTTGTGGCAATCCTTCTTCAGGTGCTCATTCTGCTTGCAGAAGTTACATATTTGATTACTAAACTTAAACTTCGATCTACCCCAAAACCACCATGAGCAACAAGACTTCTCCATCTCTGACCTCTGAAACCATATGATTTATCTTCTCTTTTGAAAATAAAGCATCATACACCTTCTTTATGGTGAGAATATCACAATTATACAAGATCATGTCTCTGAATGAAGAAAACGAAGCCGGATAATGAACACAATAGTATCAAGGTCAAATATTTTTCATCATACTTTACTTCTAAAGTTTCTAAACAAACGACAATCTCTTTAAAAAGAGTCAAGTGATCTTCAATGATCCTCCTTATACCATTTGATGAGAATATAAACACTGCTTGAGACACAACTTGCTTGTAAAACTTTTAGTCATGCACAATTGCTCCAATTTCAACTGTAAATCGCTATTGAACGCTTCTTCAAAACATCCTAAAGAATGGTATTCGATAAATAAAGATAAATGTGAGAAACTGTCTTCTTATCCTTCCTTAATTTCTCCTTTGCAGTCAAAGTTACAAGCATCTTTTCAATTCTCAGCAACGTATCATCCAAATCCAGCTATGCAAGTATTACACGCATCCTAACCTGCCTAGCGAAAATCTAGTGCTTCGATCCAAAAGCGGAATGTCATACTTCATGGAAGCCATCACGAACAAAAGCCACGAACAAATAAAAACCCTGCTCTCTTGTGGAACTTCTGATCCTAGCTATGATATTACTTGTTGTGTTAATTATGTCCAAAATTTCTGATACCAATTGTTAGAAATTCAAGAATCACGTATCACTCGATAGCACTTGATATGAAACCAACCATAGGATTGAAATGTTGAAATTATGTGATACAATAATGAAGTATATGATCGAAAACAAAAGAATAAAAGAAGACAAGAAAATATGGTAGATGAATTAGGAGATTTTATTGACTTATGAACAATAATGAAAAACATTACAATTGATCCTAAAAGCTAGTAATCACTATTCTCACATTATAAAATTGTATAGATGAGCCTAATATTTATAGGGAACATGTAGAGGATGTTCAAATCTTTCTAGTAGAGTTGTTGATGAAGTAAGTTACCAAAAAATTGAGTGCAAAACAAATTTCAACTCCCAATGAGTTTTCAAAATAGAACTTCAACTTGACATACGACTCCAATAGTATTCCAAAATAAATTCTTTTTTACGTGTATTTCAATTAGAATTCTTCAATTAGTTAACAAGGAATTCGGGTCATACCCAAATTCTAACTGTTTACTTGAAACATGGTTTCATGTTTGTTGTGAGCCGTAGAAGCTAGGCACCTTGAAGACTGCAGTTGACTTAGGGTTGATCGGGATTCCAAAATTTTAATCCAAATTCGAGGGAGTTTGGGTATTTTTTGCCATGAATATCAAAGAAACCTAAAGACTGTATAAAGAGAATACCAAGGTTAAATAAAATGAAGATTCTATACCACACAATTTAAAATTATAGAGGGAAAATCTAAAACGAAATGCACAATTTTTGGTGATTTTCAAGAAACTTTGGGAGGCTCTGAATGATTTTGGAAAAGAAGAAGGTGTAGTTCAAGATTGTTAAGAAGATGCAAGATGAAGGTTAGTATCAAATTTTATTCTAAATTATTCAGATTATATATTTGATAGTTATCTCGTTCCGTGATCAAAACATGATAGGAGAAACTCTATAATTAAAGATGAAACCTTGTAAGCTATTTGACTAATTAATTGAACATTTTTATTTAATTCTTATTTTTTGAGTTGATTTTTCTTTTTTTTTCCTTTTTTTTTTGGGGGGTCTTCATAATACATAACATAGGGTCCCGAGATATCATTATGCCCTATAGAATCATTTGGAGATCTTTGTGAATTTATGCATATTCATATGTTCATATTTAATAAGAGAAAATTAAGTTCACATATGAGTATAATGTTGTGGAAGCTTGCTCCAAAATCTTCGATTCGGTGATTATCGAGTTCATTTTAAACCAACCAATCTCAACCAACACTCAATCAAAGGCTCAACCTACAACTATGATATTGACTTTGGTTGCTTCTTATTCTCTCCCCCGCAAAGGACAAGAACATGGTTATGATTTGCAAGCCACAAAGGAAAGAAATCAATGGAGGATTTAGGTTAATCTCAAAGGCACAAAGAAGAGAGAAAAAGGGCAGCCATGGTTTACTCTCGCAAAATTACGCTCACGGTTCCAATAACCAAAAGGAGGGATATATAGATTTAGGTTACAAACAAAATTGGGCAAGTCTTATCAGAGCCTTCCAAGAAGCAAATATTTGGGTCATGAGCAGCATTAATAACTTAAGTTGTTTCTAATGACCCACTTTATTTTCGAATCGAGCCATTTGATTCATGTGTTGATAATTATTTTACTAATCGGTCGAGGCTTATGAAACTTAAATCAAACTGTTTAAACATCCTTACCCGAGATTTATTGGGTACCAAAAACCCAACATATAGGATTGATTGACTTCAAGATAGGATATTGATTATAATTGGACAATTGATTTTCACCCTAGGTAAGAGTTGATCATAAACTGATAACTGAAGATTAAAGTTTGTTAACAATAGAGGATTTGAGATCATAATGCGTTTTGTGATTTGATTAATTTCAAGAATTTATTAGGTTATTTAAATAGATATGGTTAAAACATAAACCAAATGATTGATTGTGTATATTTCTTGGTTAAGACTATAATTAAAATATGTAGATGATCAGTCATTGTAGATTCAATAGTCTACTAATGACAGTATTACTTGTTCGCCATCCTTTCACTAGTAGGATAAAATCGACAACAAATTTTCATAAAGCATAGTAAATAACTATATTTACAATTATAATATATATATATATATATATATATATATATATATATATGGATATCTTAAAACAATTGTTTAGTATTGGTTACTTGAACAAAGATTTATGCAATTTCTTCTTACTCCAAAATACTTGTTGAAATCGCCTTGCATAATTACATAAAGATATAAGAAATTATAAAATCACAGTCTATCTATTTATAGTCTCTCCTTAAACGTGTTATGTATGTTTGGAAAGTAGTAATACCGGACAATATAATGAACAATATTTGTACTACTGAATCCTTGTCGACTAACATGCCATGTAACTTTTTTCTTAGGATAAAAAGAGAGATAAAAAGGGCCCATGTCTTGTCAAAATTACAAATATGTGCATTGAACCGCAAAACCATATTTGACAAATGAGCAACTGTATATATATTGCTCAAATTTAAGATTGAGGGCCCTGAAAAACACACCCGTCCAATCTTATGTACAGTTTATTCACAAGAAAAATCATAATCTTGCATTTTTTTTTTTTTGGCCTAGTTCTTTGATAAATGTCATCAGGGTTCATACTTGTGAGTCTTCTTGCAGAAGCGGGACCTTGTCATCTGATGGTGATGAAGCATTTCCACTGTTTTTGTGCATTTCATCATCCTTTCTGATTTGTCCCCACATAACTGTGCAGTAGCCCACTCCACAGACAATAGCACCCATCATGCTGCATAAACAAGCACCATATAAGATATAAAACATATTTTTTA
This sequence comes from Fraxinus cuspidata, assembly GCA_903798385.1. Lineage (NCBI taxonomy): Eukaryota > Viridiplantae > Streptophyta > Magnoliopsida > Lamiales > Oleaceae > Fraxinus > Fraxinus cuspidata. Next base: position 15,446 of record CAIGRP010024925.1, on the reverse strand, counting down.
ACTGAAGAAAAAGATATATTCATAGATAGCATGATATGAAATATTGACGTTATAGTTGCAATTTCCATTATTTGCACCATGTTTGGTGTGCATTTGACTTAACATAAAATAAAATGGCTATAATATTAAGACAAAAAAAAGTTAAAATCTTATTACGTACTGCATACCAAACAAACATGTGCTTAGAGAATACAACTAAAATTACTATTCATAGAAGAGTTTGATTCCCAACCTAAAGGTTAGGGTTCACGGAATCATTCATTTAGCCCCTGTCTGAGCCACAATATAATTTTCCTTCATATTTTTCTACTCATTTTCAATCACATTTTTCAATAAAGTAATATTTTCCATCATATCAATAAATTTTCTTTCTTTTTCAACCACATATTCACTATCACATCACAAAAAAAAATGCATTCTTTCCATTTTAATGTGCATCAAACAGGGTGTTAATATATATCTTTTCTTTTTCGTTTCTAGAATTAGGACATGTTTTGAAAAGACCTAAAAAAAGTCCTGAAATATTGTAGTTAGTTGCTATAAATTTACTTGCTTTAGATCTTTGAGTACATCTAGCAACAGAATGAATGAAGTGATGAAAAAATTATTTTCAAATTGTAGAGAAACTTTTACCTTCCATAGTGAAAAGTATCTGCAAAGAGTAAACAACCAAATGCACTTGCAAAGAGAATTCCCACTGGCTTAAATATTGGCACAAAATAAGGGCCTTTCATACGCGTGCACCATATGTGGACACTGCTACGGATCAAACTAGTAAAAATTGCCTGGAATATATACATACACATTAGCTGTCTCTATATACAGCTTTTGACATGGAAAAAGTAATTATAAGTTCAAATTTAGTTGACTTGTTCTTACTGTTAAAATGATTACAAAGAGCTCCAAGTTAAGCTCCAATCTCCACGCACTGGGATCTCTTTCTATAAACGCAGCAAGTACAGCAGATTGGATTGTTCCAAATAAGCTATAAAAAGAGATTATTTTCGTCACTTGTGGGTATATTTTGACAGTTCCCACCTGACTCAGAAGAATAAGATGAAAAAAGAAGCAATCTAATTAAACATTGAAGATTAAATATAAACAAATACATGTCTTCCTCTTTAAGAATGAGTTTTTAGACAATGTGATACAACACATTAGCAGGTGAATGCTTTGGGTTCAAATTTTGTTGTCATCTATTTATGAAAATTTTGATAAGAAAAAATGGATATGGGACGTATATGAAGGGTTTGTCGAATAATAAGTTGGAATAACAAACGTGTTTGCTCTTTTAACAATATAATTTAGATCAGATAATTGAACGTAAGTAGAAAAAGATCTTGAATCCAAATCTTGTCTTCATCCATTTATAAAGTTCGTATCAAGTTTTCGAGAAAAGGATAAATCTGACACGTACTCGAGGAGAGTGTTGTACGAGACAGTGCAACAAAATTTAAACTTTCATTTGGGGAAGAAGTTGGCTAAAAATAAATAAAATATTGAGAACCCTTAAGAGTGAATGGTTTATACCTGGATAAGGTTCCATACTGAAAGTGCTAACGAAGAAGCTGCAAACAAAATGCAACCAAGAACCCAATTTTCATGGGTTGACAAGAACACGAAAAGGCGCTGCTGCGGTGGCACGGCCGATGATTGAAGAGATAGTGCCGGATATGAATGATTCTTTACGGTAGGACCCCTATATAGAGTGAGTGATGTTGCTCCCATAATCGATATGAAGGTGCCAATCAATCTTGCTTGGCTGCCAGAGCTTTTCCATTTGAATTTTGTTGTCCTGCAGAAATGTAATGATTTTTAGCATAATTGTTATGGATTAAGCTAATATTCCTAATTGTGGAAACAATAAAAATGAAAAAGCAATTAGAATTTTAGCACATGAATATTAGAGATACCCTCTCAGTATGGGAGCATATCACACACTGTCTAGCACACCCAAAATATCTCCCTGTGAAATGTGATCCCTCTATTGACCTTAGAGTGAAGGTGGGGTGAAGGATTGAAAGTGTAAAGTTCAAGAGTCCAATAATAATCTCAAGCAATCATATGAGTAATGCATCACGTAAACTCGTGTTCATTATTATCCATTTCCGCATGGAGAAAAATATTTACATTATTGAACTTCTTAAATAATTTAAATTTTTAGACGAAATGATATAGCAACAAATATCTTGGCATTTGGGTTTTGCGAACAATCTAAATTTTTAATTAAGGCCGTGAAGAATAGGTAAGATAATGAAAACTTGGATTAAATTAAATAAGTTTGGCCTAGTATTTATTTATTTATTTATGTCTGCTTAATCACTTATAAAACCACAAGAAAACTTGACTTTTGTGATATTATTTGCATTATTCCATGTCTAACCTTTTTTTTTTAAGCCCCACATTGTATATGCTTGTGGATACCATAAATTCCAAAATATTCACGTTCGAAGGAGAGTAGCCTACCATTTCGAAATTAAACTTTATTTTATTCTGGGCTTGTGCCATGGAATCTTTATTCAAAACCTAAATCAATAATTGCGTGTTCAGATCAACAACATTTTTTCCCTTTTCTTATAAAATATTTAAGTTTTGGAGTCGGGTTAGTTCTACAAAGATAATTTTAACCGTTTAAACTTTTAAATCATTGTTAAATCATGTTAACAAGTATTAGAGAATAAACTTGTGGGTTTCAAGTATTTGTCATGATTTTGAATAAGAATGAATTCGACCTTCACACAAAGAGTTTAAATTAAACTTTAATAAATAAATTTGTAGGTTTTCTATAAGTTTTAAGTTTGAGAAAGAACCTGAGGATTATAGCAAGAAGGAAAGACATAGCAGGGATTATGTTAGCCATGCCAATTGCAACAATTGGAGAGCTGTAACTTAGACCAAGAAACGCAAGGTTCTGTGCCATTGTCACCCTGCAATATTTAGTTCCACCAAAATAATAACTTAAAGTTAGTCGAACTTATAGATCGTCATATCATTACCAACGTCAGTAACTTGATATTATTATCGTTCTATATCATATTGAATCCTTATCAAGCACGGGAACAAAGAAACAGATCAAACATGAGAGAGAACGAACCCGATCAAACCAAGGAAGAACACTCGAACGAGAAAAGGTAAGGTCAATAATGGCATTTCCATTCTGCAAAGAGATAAATCTTGACATGAGTTGTCTAGCTAGGGACTGATTAAAGCTTTAAGCATGCATGCAAGGACTATGTCACTTTCCCGAAAAGAAAAGAATTCAGATGCAGTGACAAATGAAATGGTGGTAGAAGAGGATTGGACGGAAAAGCTCGTTGTGTTTTAAACGGTTCAACAATAAAATGTCATCTAACATTATGTCAACTTTTCTATCAAACTTTTCTAGCTCTGTAGCATGATTCTGCATGCAATTGTGTGTTAGAACAAAAAATGTTTCAATAAGAGTCTCATCAATCTTATATCAAATCCCAAAAGGGCTCATTCCTTTAGCCATGGCGGTGCTAGCCAATATAGTTAGGCCAATGGTGCAACCCTCCACCATCACCATCGAAGTGGATGGCACTATTTCGCCTAAAACTGCCGTGAAACCCATCTCTCCGCCCATCTCAGTCTCCTGAATATTGTTTTTGTCTCTCTGTCTCTCTCCTTAAATATTGGGACATTAATCTTCCTATTCATTCTCTATGAGGAGAGAGAAAGAAAAGAAATAGAGTGTAACCCTTCATGAAAAGGTTAGGCTACTTGGGACGAGAATAAGCAACTCGAGTGTCCCATGCAGAGCTAAAGAAGGCAATACATCATATTTCTTTTTATTTACATTTCTAGTCATGTCTAGGGCAAAACTTGTGCACATGTTCTTCTACTACTTGTCCCCATAATGATTAAAATTATATTATGTCCTGTTTGGTTTAGATAAAAATTAGTTTTTTAGTAAACTTTTATAAATTTTGATAAAACATATAGTTGAAAATTGCTAATTCCATAAAATACGTGCTTAAAATTAATTGTTGACTTTTACTTAAATTTTAATCTGAACCAAACAGTCGCTATATTGATTGGCATTTGCAATGATTAAGAATGAACATATATAAGAAAGAAAGAAAAAAGGTTAAAATTTGCAGCTATTTTATTATTCAATTATGTCTTGTATTAATGAAATTTTGTTTTCAATATTTTCATTACATATAAATAATTTTTTTCAAAACTAGTATACATATTCTCCTATTATTTATAAAGAAATTTATGTAATCGAGTTACTGGGCACAAAATACCTCACAGAACATGCCTAGAAAAGAAAATAAATTAAAATATTTTCATCAAACGTCTTGACAAGTGCAAATTTTGATGAACATATGATAGTTAATCCACTTTCGTCTACTGTTACACTTTGTTAAGCTATTTCATCTTTCTAAAGAGATGGCACATTTATGTCTCTAAATCTACTACCATGGTTCAACACATCGAATGATTAGAGCATGTTTGGAAGTGTGTATAAGCTATTTAAATTATAAATAGATAAAAATAAGTGATAAATACTCATGAATCCCTCAAAATGTTTGGGTTCAAAAATAACTTAAATATTTATAAACATTCGCATTTGGGTCCCCCTAAATTACTATATTATTCATCAATTCAAATAAGACATATATTTTTCTGTTCCTTGATTGGTCATTTGTTACACTGTTTTGAGAAATACACAGTTGTTTGTTCCAAGAATGGAGACTAATTAATTCTTAATTAAGTGAATTTTTTTTGTCTCTTTATTTTACTTCGGCAGAATGAGTCATTGGATCCTGGTGGCTAAGACCATACGTGCACATAGGGTTCCATATAAATTAATTTGTATAATATTAAAGAAAAAGATTGGTTAAAACATCTCCAAAAAAACTCTTTAAAGTAAAATGTTCTATATATTAAAGAATCGATCTTAAAATTATAGTTTAAAAGACTCCACATAATAACATTATAAAATAGAGCTCTTTATAATTAAATATATTCAAATTATTTCAATTTCCAATGCTCCATATACTAATCCTAAATAATATATACTAAAAAATGGAGAAAAATAATATAATGATCTGAGATTTTCTGAAAATAAAAGATTAAAAAAATAATAATAAATTCATAATGGAAGTAATAAAATTAAGTGATAAAAATAAAGAAATTGTTGGAGTATTTAAAATTTCTTACTCTTCATTTGTAGATGCTCTCTATATTATAGAATATGCTCTTTAAAAATAGAGAATCTATTAAAGATAATCTTAGATTACTATTTTAGACAGATAAGGGTATAATCGAGCATAGCATATTCCTACTTCTTGTAAGAACTTTCGTCCTTCCAAATAGAATCATAGAGATGAATTCCTCGACACATGGACTGGCATACCGATGGATGCTATGCCAACAGTATCTAACTAGAGCAGCCTCTCGAAGACCTGCAGCTATCTCAAGCAACATATCTTAGATTAGAGTGTTATTTCTTCACTTTCGTTTAAATATGACAATATCAATCAATATACAAGAATTTGAATTGTTTCTCTTAACAAGATTGACATTTTTTTAAAAATAGAAGTCCAACGCTATATGTGATCAAAATCTAAAAATTCTATCAAACGGTAGACTTAGGCGCACAAGCTTGTTTCGCATATTACATTAACTTAAAAAGAATTTGCACTTTATATCTTTCCCAAGTTTCAAAGTCATATATCAAACTGACTGTTGAGAAAAATGAAACCAAATAAATGGTTACATATTAATCAACATTCAATCCATTAGTCCAAGGTTATCAACAAAAAACTTCGTCAGGAGTCTAATTAATGAGGAACTCTTGGCACCTGGCATATGAAGACATCTTCCAACATAATCAGCACACAAAGTAGCTTATCTCCAGAGGTCCTATGTTAGGCTAATGTTTATAAACTATTTATAATCGGTCAAATTACTTTTTATCTACATGTTTCGTGTGATTTACTAGTACTATTTAATTATTCATCACTTAAACGTTTATATATTCTTCTCAACGTGCTTGGCTGTGGCATTTCCCAATATGATAAGAATCCCCAACTGTACAAACTGAACTTTTCAAAAGGGATGGGCGTGCCCCCATGTTCATAAACTTCCCATGATGCTGCTTATCACACAACCTGTATTGACTTCTTCTATCCTGCAGTCAACAAGAAGTAAAATAAATTATATTCACAAAGTGTATGTTTGACACAGTATCACTGGACAAGACTCAACGACATTATGATAAATAAGGTTTTAACTAACTATCCCACGCTATTCAATCTTCCCTACCAAATATGCATTAAATATCACTCAGCAAACATTATTATCTACTGTTAATGTAGTTTGTGAGTTTGTCCGTGTGTCTTGTGTGGGCGGGGTGGGGTGGGAGGGGGTAAGAGATAGGCAGACAGAGACATATAGGTGTACGTAAATACATCAATATACATTTCATTAATACAAAAGGATAAGATGATACTATAAAAAGTGTCTCCTCCCAAATAGACGCGTCAAACTTTATAGCGCTAGCTGTCATAAATGAAGAATGTTGACCTTTACAAAAAGTGGGATGAGATGTTTGCTGCTTTGATTGAGACTAGAAGACACAATGAATCTGTCTCCTCCGAAAACACCCCTTGGTGCTTCTGTTTGATCAATCTTAATTTTGTTTTCTGTTTATTATAAGTAAAATGTTCAGGCCAAGTGAGATTGGAATATTTTTATGGTACATTATGTCAACACAACCATTTATAAATACCAAAAGAATTAAAAGGAATGTCGGTCTCATCATATAGTCAGAACCTATTAATTTCAATACCAATGTCAACACTTCTATCAATTTGTTTTTGATATCCATTTCGGTTGTCCTCCTTTGACTCAATAAGAAACTATTTTTCTTTCACAACAAAACTATAGCAATAATGCTACTATATGAGACAATTCAATGTGGAGAGTGTTGATGTTCATCTAAAAATCTTGACCAGAGGCTGCTAATTCATACCCAGAGACAAACCTAACGATCTCTTCTTGTAATCTTATTCACAACATTTTTAAGTTCATAAAGAAAATGCAGTTTGAAAATTCAGCAAGCCATTCTGATAAGCTAACAATATCCTGTCATTACATATTATTATTATTATTTTATGTCAATGTTTATCAAATATCGACACTAAAATGAAGACTTCAGCCTCAGATCGATATTATCTTTCTGCGTTGAACTAAGCTTTCCATCAAACAACAACCTCACTCAAATTATACCACGTTGGTAGTGGCTCTTAGCATGTTATGATGAACACTCGGTATGGTACGCATCACATCAAAGGAAAATTCTAGAGTACCACTAAAAAAATGGAATAATTAACGAGTAAATACTTACTGTCAACAAAAGCAAAAATTTGTACATCAAATCCAAAAAAAGGTATCATTTGAAAACCCTCAAATCATATCTGGGGAATAAAGAATTATTTAAAAGTAACTTTTAAGCTTAGGCAAACATGCTCTATCTAATTGAATTCAAGCAAGGACCTAAATAGAAATAATAGTGACATGAAATTAGTGGCAAATGAACTGAGCAATTAGCATGTTGTCTTCCATCTAAAATCACCACCCTTTTGAAGAATTATTCAGGATTCGAAAATTACTTCTTAACTCACTTTTAGTACGATGCACATGTTTGTTTACCTAACGATGATGATCGAAGTAAGAGACTTAAGGCTGTTTATATGAAAGTCAGCAGATATGGTCTTCTGTTTGCTTGAGGTATCTTAAGGATATTTCTTGTTCTATTGTTAAATAATTTATTTTCTTTGTATGGGATAAATTATGCCAAGTCTTTATTCGAAAAATTCTGGTAGGTATTCATAGGAAGAATTGTAGTAGGTAGTTAAAACTTTCCTTTTATGATTATGTGTAACTATAAAAATAGGGTCTCTCATTTTGTAATCAGTAGACAAAAGAGTTGTACAAAAATGATCATCTATAGATATGGGAAAAGAAACATATGAAAGAGATAAAAACTAACACCTTTTTATCATTCAAAGAGTAAAAACTGTTTTCTATCATATAAAAGATATTCGAAAGGAAGTAGAATTCCAAATGCAGCTTCAATGACAATGCCCGTGGATAGTACATAGCAACAAAAAGAGGCCCTTTTCTATGGAGACACTGTTTTTAAACTGATTGGAATACAGAGCCAAATTTACCTAGGGAAAAGAAAAGTAACTGATTGGCACTGGGAGAGTAATGGGAGAGGGTAGTTTCATATCAATCATGGAGAATTAGATTGAAAGTGAGGGAGAGAGGGCAAATCTTCTCAATATTCATCCAAAGTTGTAATTACAGTTCCATTTCATAGATTTATGTACTTTGTTTACTTCTTTGTCATTACAATACAATATCAGAAGTACTCGTACAATTCCTCTTCAATCATCTATACATATATTACACAATCAATTTAGAGTAGCCAATCTATGTTTAATTGATCAGTAATCCACCAAATTAGCTTCCAATTGCTGCTTAATCAATCAGAATATTATCAAACAGTATCAGAGCATCATGTGGGGGAAAATGGCAACAGAATACTTGGACGAGCAACTGGATAAAAGTAGAGGAAAAGAATAGGCGAGGTTTGCAATGACATATATCAGATGATGAGTTCGGCGAAGTGCAAAGTGCAGGTAATGAACCACTTGGAGAAGAGTATGGGTCTGTTACTGGAAAAATTATCAATGATGGAGAAGATTTAGCGCTTCTGGCAGGGAATCTATTTACAACATGAATCCAGAGTAAGGCAACTAAAAATGCTGGTATTCTCCAGTGAAAATCCAGATTGGTGCCTGTACAAGGCAGAGCAATACTTTTCAATGAATACAGTTCTTTTAAGCGGACAACTTGTATAGCAATGACTTCAGGATTACTTAGGATTATGTTCTTCAATAAGACATTCACAAAAACATTTTAGAAGTGGGCAAAAATTCAGTCAAATAGATTCATTACTTGAAACGTCATATGATTGACAAATCCTAGCATTTCTGTTCATCGATAATTTTTCAAAGCCAAACCCCATGTGATTGTCAGAATTCTTATATTTACGGCTCTTTTAAAATGGAATTTAAGGCAAGCGATCAATATGTGTGCATCTTGAACCTAGGAAAGATCCCCTTCTTTGCATCGTAGTTGATCTAAAAGATCCGTTTACATCCGACCCTCTTACAATCTTCAAACAGCTCAACAAGGTATCAAACTTGATTTTGATACATCGATTTTAGCTCATCTTCCACTACATCAACCCATTTAGAAGAATCAACCTTTTAATAGCTTGAGAAAAAGAAATTGGATCATCTGCAATTCCTAAGTCAACTTCTGACTCTTGTAGATAATCCATATAATCAATAGGAATTGTAAATATCATTTCTCTCTAGGATCTTCTTATTGTTATTCCACGTGATTATGCTATTGTAGGTTCATTAACACTTTCAACGTAGAAAAAATATGAAACTTATTGTCATGTGACCCAAATTTTATATGATTTGGTGTTTGGTCGAATAAAAGAAGTTTAAGGAGTTTTGACTTTGGGAGTCCAAATTGATATAGATTAAATTTCATAAAGGATTGAAGCTTTAACTTGAAAAAGGGCTTTGAGGTAAATAATAGGGGCTTGGAGAATTTACCACCGAGACCGGGCATTGCGACGCCATCGTCGCAGCGCTCGTAAGAAATAAGGAAGCAGGGGCCCGATGCCGTAACGGCAACGTCCCTATTCAATTTTACGCTCCGGGCACTAGGGTCCGCCTTCCCTGGTGCCGAGGCACCACCTGGACAGAAAAATCTAATTTTTCTGGATTTGATGTATTCTTCTTCATCTAGAACTCCTTAAGAGGCTTCTATATATATTCTACATTATTGTATCTCCACATACATATTCAATAACATCTTGAGAGTTAGAGAACTTAGATTTCAATTGATAGTATTGAAATCTTGGTATTTTGAACATATTCATTTTTTATTATAGTGAAATTCTCCTCCTCTACTTGTTGTTTTTTCCCATCTTTGGTTTCCACATTAATATTGGTGTTCTTATTTTATTTTTGTTCATTTCATTATTGCATTATTTTGCGATCAATTCATAACAAATGGTACTAGAGTAAGGTCGATTTTATCGCATGGCATTGATGGAATATACTATTTCATTATTGAATCGAAATACAAGATTTACTTTATGACAAGTGAAGATATAACTGATTGTCATGGAGATGAATCTAGAGGAATCCTTGCTTAGATTTGATAAGATGCCTTCAAGTCGGACACATGATGAAAAGTAGTATAGGGATCGAAAATCCCACCTCAAATTCATATATATCTTTCAAATCAAATTCTTCAGGATGTTCTAAAGGAGAAAATTGTCATTGTGTTATGGTTGAAGTTGGAGCAACTTTGAATGAAAAATAGCTTGACCAACAAGTTAAACTTGAAACAACACTTGTATTTTCGCTGGATGTTCGAAGGCACGTCATTGGATGATCACTTAATTATGTTCAAAGAAATCGTGGTTGATTTGGAGATATTGGAAGTTAAGTATAATGAATAGAACTTAGCGTTGATGCTGTTGTATTCGTTGTCGCTATCATATGTGACTTTTAGATATATTATTCTCTATAGTCGGGATACTCTCACTGTAAAAGAGGTCTGTAATGCTTTACTATATGAGGAGAAAATGAGGCATCTTGTTGGAGGATTTGAGAGTCACGTTGAAGGCCGGTTGTTCATGGAAAAATCAAGATATGAATTTTGGTAGAAATATGAGGGGCAATTCGAACTACAGACATGCAGAGAAAACATATCACTTTTGTAAGAAAAACGGGCATATTAGAACTGATTGCTATGCATTGAAAAATAGAAACAAGGCTAACGATGCTACTGATAAAAGAAATTAACATGTAAACACGACGTAAGCTAATGTTGTGGAAGATACGCAAAGTGAATGAGAGTTTCTTGTAATTTTTGACATAGGTTCCAAACCTTGTGAGGAATGGGTTCTTAACTCAGCATGTACTTTCCATATATGTCCCAACAGGAACTGGTTTACAATATATGAAGGAGTTTCGAGAGACGATGTAATTATGAAAAACAAAGCATCTTGCAAAATTGTTGGAGTTTGTATACTTAGGATTAGAATATCAATGAGGGCTATTAGAACACTTATAGATGTAAGGCACGTTCTAGTACTAAAGCGAAGTTTTATATCTTTGAGTGCACTTGACTCAAAGGGTTATATATACATTGGTTAAGGTGAAATTTTAAAGGTGAGCCGGGGTGCTCTTATTGTCATAAAGGGACATAAAAGTTCTACACAATTATACATTTTGTAGGATTCCACCATAATAAGGGATGCAATAGTTTCTATTTCTTCTTTGATATATGAAGAAATTACAAAACATTGACTTGTGCGGCTCAGGCTTATGAATGAGAATGGTATGGCAAAGTTGAGTAGGATGGGGCTTCTTGATGGGCAGAAGACCAATAAGATGAAATTTTGTGAGCATTATGTCTTTGGAAAATAGAAAAGAATCAGATTTACTAAAAGAAGACATAATATGAATGTAACACTTGAGTATATCCATTCAGATATTTAAGGAATGGACAATATGCCTTTAAAATGAGGTGCGTATTACTTGTTGACAGTGATTGATGACGTCTCCAGGAAAGTTTGGGTATTCTTCTTGAAAAAGAAGAATGATGTATTTGATATCTTCAAAAAGTAGAAAAAAATGATAGACAAGCAGATTGAAAAGCAAGTGAAACATCTACACATGGGTGACGACGTCTTGAGATACTTGACAATACTTGGAACTCCTTAAAGGAATGGTACGACAGATCGATGAATAAAACTTTGATAGAAAATGTTCGTCATATGTTTTCAAACTCTGGGTTGCTTAAGACCTTTTGGGTAGAAGTTGCTACTACAACTTGTTTTCTAATTAATCGCTCACTCTCAGCTACCATTGAGAAAAAGATATCAGAAAAGGTATGGTCTGGTAAACTTTCTTCTTATTCTTATTTGAAGATTTTTAGGTGTCCAATTTATGCACACGTGGATAATGAGAAGTTGGAGCCTAGGTTTATAAAGTATATCTTTCTTGGGTATAAATTAGGTGTTCCGAGACAAAAAAACGTTATGGTTAGTAGATATGTGGTCTTTGATGAACTTGCTAAGTTTATGGTTCACCTTGTGAGAATTCTGATAAAATTGAGAAACAGAATCATTCAACTCAGGTGAAGTTGGAAATTGATTAAGGGGAACAATAAGAGATTTTAGAGCAGTCTACTACATATCAGTCTAGCTCAGAGTTGACAGACAGTAATATTTTCTCTACTTTGCTGACACCACCAGTGACACTATAGTATTCAATTGTTAAGGATGGACCTCGCAAGAAGATTAAACCTCAACAGAAGTATGGAGAAACGGATTTGGTGTGCATTGAGTGTGGTTGATAGTATTGATTCCAATGAGGAGCCGACTACATATTCAGAGGCAGTCAGTTATAGTGATTCTAGTAGATAGTTGATTGCTATGCAGAAGGAGACATAGTAATTGAATAAAAATAATACTTGAGACTTTGTGAAATTACCTAAGGATAAAAAGGTTGTTCGTTGTAAGTGAGTGTTCAAAAGAAAGGAATGCACATCACGAATTGAAGTTGCAAGGTATAAGGCCAAATTGGTAGTAAATGGCTACAATGAAATTCTAGGTGATGACTTCACAGATGTGTTTACACCAGTTGCAAAACATAGTTCTATTCAGACTTTACTTTGTGTGGTGGCTAATAATGATTTAGAACTTGAGCGATGGATGTCAAAACAACATTTTTACATGGAGAGAACTTGAGGAGAGCATTTACATGCAACAACCAGAGGGTTTCACAGTTTTTGAAGGGAAGACTATGTATGCTTGTTGAAGAAAACCTTGTATAGATTGAAGCAGACACCAAAGCAATGGTATAAAAGGTTCGATTCATTTATGACTACTCAAAGTTTCATTAGAGGTAATTATGATAGTTGTATGTACTTCAGAAAGGGAGAAGGTGGATCGATCCAATATTTATTATTATATGGTGATGATATTCTCATATCAGCCAGGGTAAAGTAGAGGCCACGAAGGTGAATTCTTAACTTAGTAAGGAGTTTGATATGAAAGATTTGGGTACAGTAAGGAAGATTTATGGTATGGAAATCTTTAGGGATAGGAAGGTTGGCAGATTGTATTTGATTCAAAAAGAGTACATTGAGAAAGTGCTTAAAAAGTTCAATGTATTGAATGCTAAGGAAGTCATACTCCCTTAGCTGTCCACTTTAAATTATCATCTGGTTTGTGTTCTCAGCCAGATGAAGACATTGATTACATGTCTCGGGTTCCTTATTCCAGTACATTTGGTTTGCTTATATATGCTAGGGTTAGTACAAGACTAGATTTGACACATACAATCAGTGTAATTAGTATATACATGGCAAATCCTGGCAAGGAACATTGGAAAGCAATGCAATGGATATTTAAATACTTGAGGGGCACTTCTAATGCTGGTTTGCATTTTTATAGAAATACAAATGAAGTCATTGGGTGTGTGGATTCAGATTATACAGGGTTTCTTGATAAGAGGAGATTACTTATGTGGTATGTGTTTATCTTTGGAGGCTGTGCTATCAACTGAAAATCTACTTTGCAGAATACTGTAGCTTTGTCTAGAATAGATGCATAGTACATGGACATTACAGAAGCATGTAAGAAAATTATGTGGTTGAAATGATTGATTGGTGAAATCAGTGAAAACTTGCAATTTCTACAATATATTGTGATAGTTAGAGTGATATTTTCTTAACTAAGTATCAGATGTTTCATGAGAGGATTAAGCACATTGATTTGATGTATCATTTTGTGCATGGTGTGATTACTCGTGGTGATATTGTAGTGAGCAATGTTGATACCAAAGATAATCCTTCTGATATGATGACAAAACCACTTCCCATCGCTAAGTTTGAAATTTGCTTGAACTTAGTTGGTGTTTGTCATTGAATTAGCCCATTGGGACTTGTTTGGAAGAGGTGAAGTAGTGTTTACTTGAAGATGTGTTTTTGAATTCCCTATGTTGGAATTTGGTTTGAGTTGGATATTTGTTATGGTGTATCCATGATTTGATGTTTGATTAAATAAAATAAGTCTAAAGAATTTTGGCTTTAGGAGTCCAAATTGATATAGATCAAATTTTATCAAGAATTGAAAGTTTGATTTGAAAAGGGACTTTGAGGTGAATAAAAGGGGCTTGGAGAATTTACTACTGAAATTGGGCGCCGCAACTTCATCATCGTGGCGCCGCATCGCCCTTAAGAAAGAAGGAAGTAAGGGACACCGGCACTCCCTATTTCAATGTTAGCCTCGGGTGCCGGTGCTTGGCGCCGAAAAGAGGCGCCACCTGGACATGGAAAGTCCGATTTTTCTGAATTTGATGTATTCTTCTTTATTTAGAACTCCAAAAGAGGCTATGTATTCCATATTTTTGTATATCCACATATACATTCGATAACTAAGAGTTAAAGAGTTTATATTTCAATTGAGAGTATTAAAATCTTGATATTTTAAATACATTCATTATTAATTATAGTGAAATTCTCCTCATTTGCTTGTTTTTTTTCTTATCTTGAATTTTCACATAATTCTTAGTGTTCTTATTTTATTCTTGTTTATTTCATTATTGACATTATCTTACAATCAATTCATAACAAAACTAAATGCATATTATATGTTCTCCTTTAAGCAATACTAAGATACACAATCATTAATCGTAATGATGCTAAATTTAAGATTTGATATAATCCACGTTTGGTTTAGATAAGAAATAGAAATTTAGTAAATTTTAATAAAAGTTGATAAAATGTATGGTTGAAAAATTATAAGTCAAATAAAATGTTTTATTAAAATTAATTATTAATTTTGACTTAAATTTTAATTCAGATTTTTAGCTTAATCAAACAGGGGAATAATTTGCAATTGTATACTTTACCTAGACATGTTTTATATGTTCGTTTGTACAAAACAAATCTAGGAGAACATATCAATTACCACAATCATGTTCACTAATAATAAGAATGACTTAATAGCACAAAATGTCCCTACGTTTGACACTTCTTGCGGAAAACGTCCTTACGTTTCATATTTTTGCATTTTCGTCCTTATTTCAACGTTTCATTGCGGAAAACATCCATTTTCACTTTTTTGATGTAAAATGACCAATATACTCTTCTATTTAAATAAAACAAAAAAAAAAAAGAGAGAAGAAAAATAAAGAACAAATTGTAATCTTACTCCTAAACTTTTTTAAAAAGTGCAAATGAGTGCAAGTAAATTATTAAAATATTAAAAATAACCAAAAATAAAAACTCTTTCTCGCTCC